>JANIHY010000001.1:19916354-19933565 GCA_027479065.1 Erythroxylum brevipes
TCTCTCATCTATCGATCCTTTATAGACCTTGCCAAAACCTCCCTCACCCAACAAAGTGTCTGACTTAAAATTCTTGGGAAAAGGATGACTTTTTGTGCTATTTTCGAAAATGACTAAAGTTTTCAGTACAGTAGAGACAGATGCGAAAAGCCTCCACGGATGGGTAGAGAGTCTAAAGGAGAAGTCCAATCTCCTAAAGCCATTTATTAGAGAATATCGACCAAAAAAATGAGTCTATCTATCGCTTTCTTTCACAGGGAATGGGAATAACGGCTAACATAAAAGTGTCTCGAACATAAGGTACTGCTCATTTGTCATTTTGATGCTGCTACTATTGACTAACTAGAGAGGACGAGGGAAGAATACATTGTAGGTTCGTATGAAATATGGGAATTAGATGGATGGAGGAGCAAGAAATCCAAGAGTTGATGAATGAGTTTTGGAGTCAAATGCTGATTCTAGTTGTCAATTCATATTTCTATAGAGATTAAGTTTGTTTAGTCTTCTGTGTTATTCAAGGTTTTGATATGTTAGGAGATAACAGATAAAGATAAGACAGTCTATACCTTCATCTACAAGAGTCCCAACTATAAGAGATTTCTTCTTTATTCATGCTTATTGATTAATTAGTTTTTTTTGTAATGATTGAACTCTATTTCATTTTAATCTCTAATTTTGGTAGTTGTTTTATATATACTCTGTTGAAGTATTCAATTTGTTTATCTAAAACTCCAAAACTAAATACTACACTTGCGATATTTTGGCAAGATAACCATTTGAAGTGGAACACACTTATAAGAGTTTGGTAATTGTTGAAGCAAAATTTTAAAGTGAGTGTGGGATTTTGTTCACCATTATGCAGTTGGCCTTCTTTTGGTTTATATATATGGTCATATTGAGTTTATATGGATGCCGTAATTAACTAATCATATTTGATAAATTGTTCTTGAGATATGAATAATTTGTAAAGTGATAAAATGATTTTGCTTTTTTGTTTTGCTATTTATTTTTTGATATCAATAAAGTATTATTTTTCTTAGTTTCAATGAGATAATAAGATATAGTCTTATAGGATCTATTACTAAAATTTTATAAGAAACATAATTATTCTCTTTCTTCATCAAGAAGTCAAGAACTATTATTTTAATATGTCCTTTTAAAATTCTTTATTTGTACGGTAACATTAAAGATTAGAAGGGTGAAAGAATAAGTCATATGCTTCCCTTTGAAGTGTTTATGCCTATCTAATTACTTTACTTTGTATTTTTAATTTTTATAATTTACTTTTAACTTTGTTCAGTTATTTGAACTATAATTTTTTAATTATACCATTATTAAATTTATTTTGATATTACTAGAAATTATGTTGACTCTTCTAATACTTGCATTGAATTTCATTTTTAAAAATTAAGTCAAAGAAAATAATAATATCAATATTTAATTATGCATAAAATAACTTGTGAATTGAGTTATACATTTTATACTTTTAATAAATATTCATGTCACAATTATTCTTTATTATATAAAAAACAAAAGATCTTTTAATCTTTTTCCTTGGCTATTTTGTTATATATTTTAAATTATTTTTTCCATACTTTTTAGGTTAAAATTATAATGAAGAATATCATTAGAAAAAGATTTGATAAATGTAATATCCTCTGCTCGTGGTAAGCCCGATCCAGTATGAAATTGTTTTTCTTCTTCCCAAGTATCTGATGGGAATGTCCAATATAATTGTATGTCTGATGTTAAGGGTAATATTGCCTCTTTCTAAAAAAAGCATAATTTGATGTACATGAGAGGATTGGAAATTGTTTGCAGCAACATGTAAAAAAGAAAATAAGAAAATAAAAAGGCTTATAATATATTTTTTGGAGATGACGAAGCATCAAAGTATTAGATAAAGGAAAAAAAAAGAAAGCCACAATTGGTATATAATCTTATTTTCCTCTAAGAATTACTCCTAGTTCTTAACCTACTTTAAGAAGTATTTCAGTTGATAAGAATATTGTTTTGCATTATAAAAGAACAAGGGCGAGATGGTTCTATTATCCAGGCATTCATTTAAATGCTTTAAATTCATCATATTTTCAAGAATTAATAGATGCTACAACGACAATAGGCTTTAAGGTACCTTCTTATTATAATATTCATGTGCTTTTGCTTTAAGATTTAAAACAAGGATGTCAGTTAATTGTGACTACATATAAGTCTAGTTGAGAATCATTAAGATATATTATTATGGCAAATGGGTGGACTGATTAAAGGAAAAGACCCTTGATTAATTTCTTGATTTATTGTAATATTGGAACAACTTTTATCAAGTCTGTAGATGCATCTAATATGGTGAAAAGTGCTAATGCTTTATCTGCATTACTTTTTGATATTGTTGAGTGGGTTAAAATAAAGAATGTTGTACATCTTGTTACAAATAATGTAGCTAATTATGTATCAGTTAGGTACTTATTGTTGATTACAAAACCAATTACGAGTTTTACCCTAAAAAACACAAATATACGGGTCGTTACAAAACCAATTACGAGTTTTACACTAAAAATGCAAGTATACGGGTTGTTACTTGTAGTAAAAAGCAGATATCGTCCCACAAAGATTGTGCTTAGGCACCATTTAATTCAGATTGCTCTTTGTTTAAGACTCTTTGAATATTGAACTGAAAGATAAACTAAATCAAGCAAACTAATAATGAACAAACAACGTAACAATGGAAATTAGCTCTAAATGATTGTAAGGTTGATTACTCTCTTTCAAGTTATAACTATTCCATAAATTATAAACCTTAATCAAATTATGGATTTGCAATCTCTCAATTCACAAATTACCCACAATTCTAATTAGTTCTAAAGCTCTTTAATAAATAATTGATCTCGCACGGGATCTCTCTCTATGTAATTGTCGACTAGATTGATTAAATGGTCAATTGGATCACCTAACTCTCGTTAATCTATTCTAATCATTTTTATCTGATTCACCCTTGTTGATTGCAAAATCAATTCACTAGTTTTATGCTTAAAACTACAAGTATGCGGGGTATAACTTGTAGTAAAAAGCAGATATCGATCCCTAAAGATTGGGTTTAGACGCTACTTAATTCTGGCTGCTTCATTTGATAACCAATTTTAATGAATATAAACTAAAAAATTAAACTAAATTAAACAACTAATATTGAACAAATGATAAAGCAAAAGTGCAGAAACTTGAAATTCAAGATTTAACAATTAGAGATCACTTTTTCCTATCTTATCTCCCTCTTACCTTGTTAATTGAATTGTGTCTTGCCTAAGATATCCTAATGTATTAACTACCCTCTCTCAATGGCTAATTAATTGTCCCTAGCCAAAATAAATGAAAATAATTAAGCAATCCCTCATTTTATAAAATCAGTCCACCAATTCAACTAGTTATAAAGTTATCCTCTGAGCAATCAACTAATTAGCCAAGATCTCTCTTAACTAATCAATTAACTTGATGAATGTAGGTCTATAGAGTGCCAACTCATTGTGCAGCCCTACACAATTTACTCAACTCAATTTCTCAATATATTGCAAAGTATAAGCTCAACATTCATAAAAAACATCATTCATTCAAATCAACAAAGTAGGAGTTCAATAAGTAGTTCAAAAGTAATCTCTGCAAATTACTCAGCCACTCATAATGTCATTAACATTCTCAACAACCAAACAATCCATAATAAAGATGCTAGAAGAGAAAAACGAAATAAGAATTAGATGAACCAAGCTCCTCCTCTTCTTTTTCCAAATATGGAAAATCTACAGTTGGTGTGCTCTTTGCCTAATTTGGAATCAAAATCTTAATTCTTTACCTCTCTCTAGGCTCTAAATCTGTTTTTTATCTTAAGGATGCAAGTTCTCACGGCACCCTTTTTAGCCCTAGGGATTTTTGCCCTTACCTAGTCAGAAGAACCTAAAAATAAGTGAAACCTGCGTGTCTCTTCGAGTTAAGGATACAACGATTGTAGGAATTAACATGAATCCCATAATCGTGGGTTATTGTCTTACTTCTCCTCTCTTGGCCCCTAGCTTAATCACAAAGGTAGCCACCCTTCATTCCTACATCAAAATGATCAATTCTTACTATAAATCAACGTCAAACATAAAAGAATAACCATAAAAATCAAACTAAACAAAAACATACAAAATAAGTCTTAAAACTCAACAATAATAATCTATTATGCAAGAAACGCATGCCAAATACTTAGAAAAATACACACGAATGAAAAACTATCAACTTCCCCACATTTAAATCTTTGCTTGTTCTCAAGTAAAATCAAACACAACCAATCAATTTCATCACTTCATTTTCACAAAGATCAAAACATGCAATCCTTTAAAGTTTGGCCAACTCAACTGTCAAGCTATTACACATATCATAACTATTTTTCATTAGTGTACCTAAGCAAACTCAACTTATGGCACCATCACTTAAAGATAAGCATAACCGTAAAATGAATCTTCCTCATGGTTTCAGTCATTTCTCTCAAGTATTTAATGGTTAGTGTTTTGCTCAAACTCTCTATAGGAAACTACATTGCCATAGGCTTGCTAATACACCAATTCTCCTCTACAATGATTACATACATAAATAGAACAAAAGGACTTGCTTCAGGTTGTAATGTGATAAGGGTTAAGGTGGCTCGAACAAGATAAAGGGTTCAACACAAGCTTTCATAAAGTAATAAGTGAACAAAGGGATAAGAAAACATATTTATGAGATACACAAACGTAAACATACTATTACTCTACATTTATTGATGCTGCTAAAATGTTCTTCCTTTTTATTTTATTTTTTTCATACAATTGAAGAAACAATTAATAAAATAGCAACTAAATGCAATGTGATGTAAGAGTAGAAGTATCACTCAGCTCATCTCGAAAACAAATGTAACAAAAATCCCAAACTAATGCTTCACTTAATATTCTACTAAGGGTAGGCTAATGGGTTTTCGAGTTTTAAAATGTGGGGTGCTTTCAAGAAACAAAAGGGTTAAGGTTCAATAGGGGTAGCAAGGGATAATAAAAGGTAGGTCATTTAAGCCATAGGTTAACACAAAAAGGGCCTTAATCATCTATATTAAGCATGCTTCCAGTAGACTTAAACCGATTCAAAGCAAGTTCTAAAGGTAATAACCTAAGGAAGCATCACATAAACAAATAAATAAAATGACTATAGATGGAGTCATATAGGCTCAATCCTCACATTGGCTCAAATGAAAATTCATTATGCATCTTTACACTACCTCATTACTTAAGTGTTAAATTATGATTAAGCTTATACAACCAACGACTTTTCATTACTCAATATGGTTCACTCTCTCCTTAAGTAGCCTAATCCGAGTTCAAGCATATATTCAATCTCATTCCAACTAGTATGATAGAATCTCATGGCAAAACAAATCAAAATGATTCAAGTATGGTTCCATTACTAACACAAAACAACATAAAACAATAACCTAATATGCCTAAAACATGCATCTTAATCAACAAAATTTAAACAATGACTAAAACAAACTAAAACAAAGCAATTGACAAAGTAAATGCCACCTCCCCACACTAGGACAACACATTGTCCTCAATGTGATAAGGCAACCATAAAAGGAAACTAAAACACAAAACATAACATCAAGCAAATAAGCAAGTAAAACAACTAGCATGGTAAATAAAATAACATAAAAAGTAAAGAGTAAGAAAGCTCATAAAGATTGTGGTGGCAAAGGTGTAAGGGAAGGGACTTCAATGTTCTTTGTCCAGATGAACCTAAAGAATTTCTTTTTGATGTACCGCTGTTCCTTATGCACTTGTCTCATTTAGGTGTCAAGCTCATTAATTTGCAATGTCATTTGTTGATTGTTTTTAGCCATTTGGTTGAGGATTTGATGGAACTTGTAGACATCACGTGCCTTTTTGGGTTAGGGATCCCACAATGATCATGAATCCCACGATTGTAGGTTCTTTTCTTACAACTCCTCTACTTCTCTTCTCCTCTCTTAGTCCCTAGCTCAATCGCAAAGGTGGCCAGCCTCCATTCCCCAACATCAAAATGATCAATTCTTACCCTAAATCAGCATCAAACATAAAAGAACAACCATGAAGATCAAACTAAACAAAAATATACAAAATAAGTCCTAAAACACAACAATAATAACCTATTATGCAAGAAACACATGCCAAATATTTAGAAAAACACTCACTAATACACAACTATCAAGTCTCTCAGTTTGTTAACGAAATATGCACATAGATTGATCAATCACAACACCCAACTCAATTAAACACAAATCAACTAGATTAATATTAAAGATAAGCAAAATCCTGAAGGTAAAGTTAGAACATCATTATCAACTCAAAATCTATAACCATATAACCCATCTTAATCTTACACATTTAAATGAATAACAAAGTAAATGGGGAGGAAATGGAACTCACATTGGATGACTTCAGAGAGTGACAGTGTCGGGAGATCACCTATTCGAGGAAGCTTTGATGTCAGAACCCTTTTCTTCTTCCTCTTCTTCTTTTCTCTCTCTCTTCTTTCTCTCTCTCTTTTAGGTTTCCAAAAGTAGGCATAATCTAATCTCCTTTCTAGGATTATATCATAATCCTTTTTATAGTCTTTACCAATTAAGGTAACCCTAGTATCTTTTTAGAGTCTGAAATGTCATTCGAAAACTTGAATTTGAAAATGACTTTGCGTCTGTCTACACGCAAGTCATGATCATGGCCCCTTGGTGTATAATCGTGGCCGGTTACCTGCTTTCTCTCACAATCATGGCAGATACCGATCGTGACATATTTTTCATAATTGTAGGCCTATATTGGTGCTTCTGTCATAATCATGGCAGATCCCCCATGATCTTGGCCATGTGATTGGAGGTCCTTTGACAAGAGCAAGAATAATATGAAAGATAATTTACTAATGCATCTAGGCTTGCTTTACTTGACTTTAATAAAGTTTTTAAAGTTGAATGTGACACATTGGGAATTGTTAGAAGAGCTATTTTAATGCTAGAATCTCAGCCAATTGTGTAGTGATAAACTTAGTAGAGCATTGTTAAACTACCCTACATATGATAAGGATTTGTACACATTGGTGAGAACATTGTTAACTTGTTAACATTATTTGTAGTCAAGGGAGTTCATATCCTGTTAATATGCAGAGTTTAGGAAGGTCTAATAGTATATAATCTTACCCTTAACTAATAGAGAGATTATTTCTAAACCTAAATTTTAGTCATATTAAATCATGAAATCCTAAACTTCCGAACATTACAAAATTTGAAAAATTCTACATTCCTACCCAAAATTCAACCTTGAAACTTAATATTCCAACAACCTAATATCAGTTATACTTTCTAATTTTATACTTTTAGCTAATAGTTAATAATTCTTCTATTTGTCTAATTTTATACTTTTAGCAAATAGTTAATAATTCTTCTATTTGTCCCAGGTAACTTCACAAATATTAAAGTTTAAGACAAATTTATTTATTTCTTTGCGAGATTAATAAGATAGATGAATTTACTTGTAGATAATTTAATAATAACGTACTGATATATATTTTAAAGTGTAAGGAAAGAGAAGAATATTGAGACGATTTTACTTGTAGATAATTTATAATAATAACATACTGGTATATATCGGAAGGTGCAAGGAAAGAGGAGAATACTGTAATATTGGTCAATGATATTATACGGACAGGCGAGGAAAGAAATTGAAGTCATTGATCTTTCCAGTGTCGACCAAAAGCTGCGCACAGAAAACGCTTCAAACGTGGAAATTAATGGAGACGAGAGAAGATTTGGGGTCAATTGTTTCACTCTTGCCATTGCTAATTCGATCTTCAAACGTGTTTTGGCCGTCTCAAGCTGTGGAATTGCTTAAAACACTCTCGAAAGGACCCGCTTTTTCCAATGTCAACACTGGAGAAACATTGTTCGTTGCCATTTCCGATCTCAGGGGCTCAATCCCAACCCTCCCTGCCAATCGTCTCACCCCTTTTTCTCATGAAGGTTATGCCCTCTTCTTCGACGAGGTATGTAAACATGCGGTTCTTTTTTTAGGATTGAATAAGAGTAATTAATTGGAGGATTTTCCGGTACTTTTCCATGCAAATTGTTTGAAGAATTCTTTGTTTGAGCTGAAGAAGCATATGCGTGTGATTGTTTCTTCAGTTGATGTCCAGAGCCGAGTCAGCAAAATGGTTTGGAGAGGTTGTACCTGCATTAGCTAATTTGCTCTTGCGCTTTCCTTCACTATTAGAGGCTCATTATCAACATGCAGATGACCTTTTTCACGATGCTAAAATTGGTCGGAGACTAGGTCTTCGATTATTGCCTTCACAAAAAGCTGGCATGGTGTTACTTAGTCAGGTTTGTAATATGTAGTTGCATTTGAGTTGGACAAGTAGACCATGCAATGCTTTAATGGAAAGTCGTGAACTTGTGATTGCCCTATTTTCTTTTTTCTCGTAACAACCACTATTTCTGTGAAGGTTCTTGAATACTTTTTTTTTAATCTTTTGTTTATAATTTTGGTAATGGCATTTTTTTCAGGAATTAATCGGTGCGCTTCTTGCATGTGCTTTCTTTTGTTTGTTTCCAGTTGCTGACCGAGCTGCAAATTGTCTTCCGATGATCAATTTTGATAATATGTTCGAGTATGTGGTCTCATCTTGCTTTATATGCTAATTTAATTTCATGTTATGACCTATAGACTACCTGCATTATACTAAACAGGAGCCAAGTGACATAACCCGACCATTGGTCCATTACTGAGGAGTTTGGAATGTACATTTGTTTATACCTTACGGTTTCCATTAGAAGTTCCTGTATATTTCATAAGATGAGATGTACTCATTGCTGCAGAACAAAACATAATTAACTTAGCTTGTGCCTAGTATACAAATTTAAGTGTATACTATATCTCAGATAATCTGTCATGCACGTTATACTTGTTTATCATCATATTTGAATTTAACAATCTTGGAAATAATCATAATGGAAATTGGAAGGTCCTAAAGATGTTGCTCGTTTCAATGATTTTTATGTATGCTTATCTGCTGGCAAAGGTAAAGGTTGCTCAATTTTTTTCCTTGTGGTTTTACTTTTTTTTTTCAATCTCTTATTACATTTAATGTTTTGGGTTTCTTAGAATATGTATGCTTCTGACACTGTATTATTACTCAGGAGTTTGTATGAAAGTTACAGTGAAGCGCAGGAAAACAAAATAAAATGCATCATCCACTATTTTGAGAGAATATGTTGTTGTTTGCCTAAAGGCTTTGTCTCATTTGAGAGAAAGGTTCTTCCTTTTGAGGAACTTCCCATACATAATACTTATCCCAAGCCTGAGTTTTGGAGCAAATCTGATACTCCACTCTGCCCTTTTGAGGTAAGGTATTGAATGACATATACTGTTCATTATCTAACTTCATTTGATGCTGTATATAAAAACGAGAAGTGTTCTTATTGAATTCATAAGTTTTGTATACTGACCTTGTAGATAGCTCTTTGATCTGTAGGTCCATAGTTCAGGCTTCATTGAAGATCATGCTAATGGAGCTGTTGAAGTGGATTTTGCTAATAAGTATCTTGGAGGTGGGGCACTTAATACAGGTTGTGTGCAGGTACAATAAATTTATGACCAGTTACTTCGATGTTTTCTGATATTCTCGAAAGAGAATGCCTCTTTGATGCCTGAAAACCTTCATTCAGTTTTCTTGCAGTATTTGTTTTGATATATGTGACAAGGGCCATTATCTAATTTTAATCTAGGTCTAAGCATGTCCTGTTATAATGTTGTTTTGACATTTCTGCATTCTACTTTTGTAGGAAGAAATCCGATTTATGATCAGTCCTGAATTGATTGCAGGCATGCTCTTCTTGCCTTGCATGGAAGACAATGAAGCTATAGAAGTTGTTGGTGCCGAAAGATTCTCAAACTATATAGGGTATGCCTTTTTCAGTGGCTTTCATGTTGTATTTAGATGTATGCCTGTCATTCTGCTATGATTTTTACGGACTCAATAATTACAATATTCTAGACATTGTTTTCTACATTTAGGTTATTCATACTTCAAAAGTTGTAAACTTGCATCTTCTGAGTAAACTCTTGAAATAAGTAGGGTTTGGCAGCTTATAGCTAGGTTTTACTCATCGTGTCATTTTTCCCTATCGGTTCAAAATAGCTGTCCTTGATAAATTTATCAAATATAGTTCACATTATAATCTGTCTTGTTTCGTTGTTTAATGTTGGAAGTGCTTCTGCATAATGTTAATTTATCATTTCTTATCATCATTATCTATCTTAATGGGTGTAGGTATGCCTCATCCTTCCGTTTTTCTGGTGATTACGTGGACAACAAGGACGTAGATAATTTCAAACGACGTAAAACCAGAATCATTGCCATAGATGCATTATCCAGCCCAGGGATGAGACAATATAAACTAAAATACCTGCTTCGGTAGACCAATGTTCTTTTCTTATATGTGCACAACTCTTTTTCGCTTTGATTCATATTTTCTTAATCGAACCTCTTTCTCTTTTTTGGCAGAGAGACGAATAAGGCATTCTGTGGATTTTTCATTCTAGCTAAAAGCAATTCTTACGGAAAACCATCTCAGATGGACGGAATACAAGGAAATCAACATTCAAAAGGTGGCAGAAAAGTGAATTGTATCCCGAGGATAAACTTTCTGGTGCGAGTTCTTTCTTACCTCTTGGGTTCTCCCCCCAATTCTGTTTGATTTCTACAACTGGATGCATCTTTAATTATTCATCCTGATTCAGTTTTTCTATCAGTATTATTCTTCATTTGGTTGCTGCTCTTGTTTGTAATAGTTGAATGAAGCTCCGTCGACTTTTGTTAACATGGAGATGAATGAAGTATCTACAAATGGCGGAAGCAGCTACACTAATGAGAAGGGCCAGCCGTGCCTGGACCAAGAAGATGATATTGGGGTTGCAACCGGTAATTGGGGCTGTGGTGCTTTTAGAGGAGATCCTCAACTGAAGACCATAATTCAGTGGCTTGCCGCCTCACAGGTAACTTGGTTGAGAAATCTATTCGCTGAAACCAATAAATGAGCATGGATACATTTATCGAAACCCTTTTACCTTATTGCTTCATGTTTGATGCCAGTCTGCCTTAAAAATTGTATTATGTTCTTCCAGGCATTAAGACCTTTTATTTCATACTACACGTTTGGCATTGAAGCATTGCAAGACCTAGATCAGGTAGTTATTCCATTCTTAGTATCACGAAATTCTGGTTGCGGACGATCTTTACTATTTTTCCAAGCTCACCTTTCTCTGTCTGGTAGAAGTTTCGCTTTCGTAGGGAGTTGAACTACAAAAGTTATTCAGTCATATTCATGATAATAATCACGATTTCTGAAGGATTGTCTGCTTCCATTATGCCATTCTTAAATACATACAAATTGTGATTGTCTAGAACATAAGTTCTGAATTCAGGGAGCTGCTAGGCTTGAATTTGATTTTTGCAATAGTGGAGGAAGTGTTTGCCTATGGTGGGCACAGAAATTATTGTAGGTAGTTTTACACTGCCTCTGAAAACCTTAGTAGGTAAAGTTTCAACTTGCTGTGTTGACAATATTATTGATGTGCCACAATAAACCTGTAACGTTCATGGTTAAGGTGGAAAACAACCAGCTAGCTAATAATTTCTTATCTGTAACATTTTACACGTCTGTTGAGTTGGTGAACTGGCATATCTAATTCGTTAATCATCCTCGTAAAGCATATGCTGGTTTTAACTCCATGTTTGTCTCTTATAGCAACACCATTGACGTCTATGTTCTGAGGCAGGTGAGTAAGTGGATTCTGGCACATGAATGGACCGTTGGAGAACTTTGGAATATGCTAGTGGAGTACTCCTCCCAGAGATCTAGTGAAGAAACAAAAATAAGCTTCTTTAGGTGGCTAATTCCATCTCTAATTGACCATCACGAGGGTTTGCCAGTTTAGTACTTTAGGCAGATGGTTTCCGATGTTTCATGGAGTCTTCAAGCTTCAATATTCACTAACAACGCCAGAAGGTTCATACGCCCCCAAATGGCCAGAAAACAGAGAGTAAGCAGGTGCTAAAATGCTAGATTACGATAAAGAGATAAATTAGGGTTAGTGGTTTGTTCGGACGCTTGGAAAATTAGATTTTTGGTTAAAACCAATGGAAGTGAGCCCTGAAATTACGTGGCGTGATGGTTGATTGCTGTTGTCTCCGTATTAGCAACATTTTGATTCCCTTGTGCTTCTTAAGAAAAGGAGACCTAAGATTGATGTTTGTAGGACATACAACGAATTTCTCTTTGAACTAGCGAGCCAATAGAGCAAGACAATCGGATGCTATTGTTAAATGAAGTACAGCCCAAGAACATGTTAATGAAGCTCAAATCATCACTTGGTGCTTTGCCCTTGTGTTTTTAACACAATACAGTACACTAGCAAAAACTCACTCTCCTTTTCTTTATATTTGATCAAGTAATTCATATTAAATGTGAATTTTAGGGTGTTACAGTTTGGATCTTTCTGTTATTTATGCTGCTAACTATTCTTTCCAAAGGGTCAAAACTATGGGAGGATATCAATGTTTTTCCAATGAAACATCATCGTTTTGGGCCACTTGCAGACACATAAAACTCATTTTCTTATCAAGGGGGATCCGCCCGTTTGCAGTGAAAAAGCTATCAAAATCAGCAATTACGTTCAAAGATTAGTTGTTTGATTTAATACATTGTTGAAACAGGAGATCCCTACCCGTTACGTTTCCATCAATTTTCAGGACTTGGTTTCTTATTTCTTACTACTTGATTTTGCAATATGTAAAATATTAACTTGGAACTAATGGAAATTAGATTTTAACTCTTCAATCATTCATAAAAGCTCTTGAAATCTTACAGCCAACTATATAAAGTCGGTTCATAAAATAATTTTAGTATAAAGACATTTGTGATTTGGCTCTCCAGATTTAGTTTCCTTTCTGTTTTTGAAGTTCTGGACTATCTAAGGACCAAGCTAAGATCGTTTGATTACAGGTGGGGATTTATTAACAACAATTAAATTAATTTTATAAATTAAATTAAAATTGTGATTATTATTTGTTATTATAATTTTTGAAGACATGGTTAAAAGTATACAGTACAATTATACAATATGACATACAATATAAACAATAGATTATTTTGTAATTTTAAAAGAATTCAAAGACTATTTTATAAATTTAAAAAATTATCCAAAACGGTATCCGATATTAACTGGTATCAATATAGTATCATATCAGAATTCAATCTAGTATTAAATTCGGTACGGTATTCGTAACATTATCTTCCCCAAATCGTAACATTGTTTGCCCCAAAAAGAACTTACATAATAAAAGATTGTTTTAGTGATATAACTAACAATATGATTATTTCTTAATTTACCAATACTTGGATCTTGATAAGCGAATGAAACAAAGAGTTACGAAACATACATTTTTTTCAATGTAAAAAAGATATTACCAACTTTTTTATTCATTATTTGAATTCTCCAACTCAAAACTTATAGAAATATGTATATATATATATAAAGAAAACGATCTCACTTGAATTAAAATAGCTAAATTTGATATTATGTTACTTGTGAATTATTTAAGAGTAAGAAAAAAAGGATACATATTAAATAATTTTTAAAATATTAAAAGAAAAATTTAACTATTGGTTTGGTTCACGTAATTTTTTTAGTTGGTTTTTTCTATAATTGTGTTTTCACAGGTCTTCACTTAATTTTAGTTAGCTTTTCTATGGCCTTGTTTGGTGAAGAATTGATAAGCTCTTTTTTAACTGATTGACACATTTTTACTTATTGACTTTATAAAAAAGGTATTAGGGTTAGTTGATTATTAACTGGTTAGATTGGCCGATTCAACCCAACCAATTTATTTTGGATAAGCTCTTCCTATGAAGTTTTTCAAGTAATCAGCTGAAATTCTTTTGTTTCACGTTGATTTTGTCCTCTTTCTCATTTCTCTCATTTCTCTGGATTCTTCTTCGCGCTTTCCTTGCATCTTTCACATCTATCAAAGAACGACTGCACAAAGTTGAGGGGGATTAATTGGCTTTAGTTTGCAAATGAGCACAAGGTAGCCTATTTTGTCGCGTGCACTTGTTTATATGAGTATGTAATTGTAATATCTTTCTTTCTACTGTTCCTTGTAAAGTTTTTGTTTCTTTCCATCATTTTTGTTGTGCGAGGGTTTTAGTTCAGTTTTGTATTTGATACACTGTAGTATATGAAATGATCATCCTTCATTATCAAGTTTACCTATCATTTGTTTTCAGAATACAATTCCTCTGCTGTCAATACAGATATACAAAAATTGAGTTCATGTTCAACCTTCAAAATTGAAATTGCTTCATTTCTTTTTCCGTCCTTTTGTTTTCTCTTATTGTTTAATTCTGTTTAGGTTGGGTTTACCTTTTTTAAAGAGTAAATAGTTCCAACTTCTATAAAGTTGGGCTTTAAAAGTTAATGTTTTATTTTCTTCTAACAAGAAGTTTGGACACCTTCTTCACTATTGTGGTCCTATTTTTGTTTATTACTATATATGTGTAGGCACTTTTATATTTTTTGTGCTTTCGTCACTGAACCAATTGCTCCCATTTAATTAATTTTGGATGGATGTCTACTCGTATCTTTCCATAATTTGTCCCTTATATAAAGCTAAAATTTGTGCTTCTGATGGGAATTTGGTAACTTTGATGGCAAACCCTGCAACTAAATCTGGTGCATTGATGACTTTAGTAGACTTGCGTCCATCGTCTCCTTTTCTCCACCAAGGAGGCTCACTTAGAGTCTCTGGAAAGTAAGGTTTTTGACTTTTGCCCTTTAAAGCTAGTTTTCTTTTTGATGCTTATGTATGTATGTGGCTGCTTTGTCTTTTATTTCCAAAGATATGAATAACAATGATCTGGTTTCTCATTAAGACATTTGCATTTATGTCAAGTAATCTAGCAAAGTTGTATGATAACATTCAAATCCCACAAAAGTATAATTATCTCATAGTCAATAGCTCAATGTTTGTTAGAGAAATTTTAGCTTTGGCATTGTGTTAAGCCTGAGAAAAATGTTACATTGAAGTTGAAACTGAAGGCAACAATAGTTGTATTCTTGTTATCTTTGTAGCAAAGACTGTTTTAGAGCCTATGGGTGTGCCATAAGGAACCTAATTTGTTGAGTGACAATACTGTAAATTAGCGAAAGAGAAGTTGCGAGGAAAATAGAAGAAAACTTGGAAGATTGTTGTTAGAGACGAGAAGGGATTTGAGAAGTATTAAGAAGAATGGTGTTAAAAATGAGAAGGGATTTGGGCAAGATTGAGAATAAGAAATTCAATTACTTCAAAATTGTCCTTTAATTTAAAAGATGCTTTTCCCTTGATTTTGATTCCATTGTTTGCTTTTGTTTCAGTTATGCATTTGATTCTTTTTATGATGGCATGTTTACTATTATGTTGTTAGTTATCAGTTATCGTCATTGTAGTTTGAATTTTTTAAATTTAATAGCTATAAAATCTTATGGATTGTGTTTTTTGTAAAATGAATACAATTAAAACTTTCATTCTTATTGCTTAAATAAATTTTCATGTATGTTTTGATCAATTATCTATTTTTCACATGTCATTTGCGTTTGGATAAATAACTTTTACCTAATTTTTTGCCCATAAACTTGTTGCCTAAGGTTTGTGAGACGAGATTGGCTTACGTGCTCTTTATTTTATTTTATTACTAATGTGCTCTTCATGAAATATGTGTACAAATTGGTTTATTGGCATGAAGTCATATTGAAAGTCTCATTTAGTTGCTTACACTGCTCCCCATTTGAAAAAAAATCCTCATTTTGGCTTATTTGCATGCATCCATCGTTAATATATGTGTCAAATATATTGCTTATGAATTACCAGATGTCTGAGTGGGTTTTGAGGGAATATAGTGGAATGTGATTTGCATGGAGTGAGGATGCCTGAGTTGAGAAGTGGAGCCCGTAGATCAAAGTTGTCTTGACGATCTTCAACAAACTCAACAACCAACAAACCAAGCAAAGAATTGGATATTGCCTACTCAAAACAAAACTAGGAGAAGAGTTGGTGGAAGAAGGGGAAGGGGTGGGAATGTTGTAGCAAAAGGAACTTCACCAGCAATTTCTACAGGGCCAATTGCTGCGGGTAAAAGCCGGGGCATTAGGTCGATTGATTTAGACCTAAAACCTTTTGAGGTTGAACCTTCGACTTTGGGAGTAGCATTGGTTTTAATAAAGTAGAGGTGACGGCAAATAAAGATACTGCGATGGCGCATGAGATCCTCTGGCCCGGCTCATCTCAGCCATCCATTTAAGCTAAATGGATGGCTGAGATCCTCTGGCCCAGGATAGGGCTAGAAGAGCCGGGCCAGAGGATCAGGTCTCCTGCAATGGAGGGTGGGAATGCAGGTAAGGCTGTGGGAGTTGAAGAGGAAGAGAACACGACTCCAGTTCCCGAGAGTGTATTGATGATCTTTGTTAATTTTGACTTTTCTTGTACGAGTTCAAGTAGCTATTTTATTCATTCTCTATATTGAGGTAGACAGAAGCAATACTAACTTTATTTTCTTTATTTGGTTGTTATTTCACATATAAGGATTTCGATTAAAAAGTAACCAAATCTTCTCATCTTTATTACGGGGCATTGACATTTTGAAAAGTACTTGACTAATTTTATTTGTTATATCCAAATTAGTCTTTAGTATTGAAATGCCTGTTACTAATATAAAGAGTATTGTATCGCATAAAGTAACAATATTTAGAGTTCTTTTCCTTGTATATTTAATAATATGGTACAATTTTAAATTACAATGGTTTCAATTTATTATAGATGTATTCTATCACCAGAATAGTGTCGACACTTGTTAATGGTTCTTTTTATTTGATAATCTATTTAATAAAAGTAGATAGTATATGTTAAATTAAATTAATATTTGTTTAGAGATTGTTTTAATAAAAGTAGAACCATTAATAAAATGATTGTAATTAATTACAAATAAAAAACGTTAATAGTTTTACTTTCCATTTTATAAGTTTTAATATGTGTTTATATACACACTCGGGTGTAAACTTTACGCATTGTTTCTTTACACTCTTAAAGTAG
>JANIHY010000001.1:19950189-19960198 GCA_027479065.1 Erythroxylum brevipes
TTCATTTTATGTATAGGTAATTATTATTTTATAGGAGACAATTTAAAGTTTTTTTCAATTTAATCCTAATTTTTTTAAAATTAAAATTATGACTAGTATTTGAAAGGTGTTTGATATCGGTCAGTACCAACTCGTACCAAAGTCTAGTATGGTACGGTACCCATTTCATTTAGTCTAGATTTAAGGTTTGAAATCTCAATTTCAATTTATAATCAATAACAATCGAATTACAGAATTAAAAATGGCATTGATACCATTGTTTGTAATAAAAAATGACACTAATATCATTATTGAAAAATCTAAACGGGATCTATTCTTATATGCAGTGGAAGAAAAACAAAACCTTTTATTTGATTTCTTGAAAGCCAATATCAATTTAAATTCTATAACATGATTAGTTAATAAAATATAATAAAATATGAATAATAAATCCACACCTTATTATAAAGCCATAGCTTCCCTTAAACTAATTTCTAAACCAATTAATTGCACCACGAGAGCCACACACATATTTGGCCTCTAGTGGTAATTACATGAATAAGTTATGAGAACTCTAAAGGTGGGTTAGGACCTTTTCATTTTTTAATTGAAATAAAATTTAAATTAAAATTTAGTTATAATTACAACAATAATTGTAATTAAATATCATTTTGGTCCAAATAAAATATAATATCTCATATTAATCAGTATTTATTAAATATCTCATATTTAATCTTAAAGTTTTTAAACTTTACAATTAAGTCTAACTTGATTAAATTATCTTTTTGCTCATTTGATATTTTTTGTGTGTGACTAATTAAACTTAATATATTTGTTTAAGTATCTCTATAATTTAATTTATGAGATTAACTACTTCCTTTATAAGGGAGAAATATAATATGTGCTAGTCTTTTTTTATGATTTATTAGTTTAATCTCAATAAAACAATAACTAAGAACAATTTAAAAATAATATGTAAAAGCAATATGAATATCTCACTTTTGATCTCATCAAAAATTCATTTGTAATATAAATTTATTTCATAGACTTTATCTTATGCATCAATTAATTGAACGAATATGTATAATATAAAGAATATATTCAAATAATTATGTTACAAAAAATACAACCAATCGGTAAGATATAAACAAAAGGCTGCTGGATATTTATAAAAATTTTTTAGGTTAACATAATCAAATTTCGAAGAATAGGTATGTTGAGAGAGTGAGTCTCCCAGTATTTGCATGCTTTCTTTTAGAGATGTAGGTAAATTGATAAGATTTGGTTAATAACTAGCAATATACCCTCTCTACATATGCGACCTCGTGTCCAAAGCGATGAATTCTAAATTGATAGAGTAGGTAACTAATGAGGAGGTTAATGCAACCGTATTATCAATAAAAACAATAAAGCTTTTAGGCCTAATTAATTTAACTCATGCTTTTTAAAAAAATGTTGACACATTATAAGGAATAATATAATAAAAGCCATTAAAGAGTTTTTTTTAGTCAGGAAAGATTTTGAGTCAAATCAATGCTATGGAAGTGATATATAAAGTCATTATAAAAATCATTTCGAAAAGGCTTAAAGCTACCTTGCCCTTGATAATGGAGGAAACCCAAAGTGCATTCATTAAAAGAAAATCTATGTTGCATAATATTTTACTTAGCCAAGAAATTATGAAGAATTATGGCCCAAGAACATATGCCCAAGTTGTGCCTTCAAAATTGATTTACACAAAGAATACAACTCTATAAATTAGAGGTTCATCAAATTAGTGCTAGAGAAAATCTGTGAACAATTTATCAACTAGATAATGGTCCGTATAAAAACAACCAAGTTCTTGATAATGAATAATGGAGGTCCTAAATGATACTTCTGTGGAGGAAAAGTTTGAGACAGGGTCTCCACGTGTCACAACTTTTTGTCCTTCTTGTTGTTAAAGGAACCCGTCAAATCACACGAGTTAATGTTTCACCTAAAGCGTAAGAAACTCCACCTCATTCATCTGAGTTTTGCTGATGATCTACTTATATTTCATAAAAAGGATGAGGGCTCATTAAAAGCCATCTAGAGAGTACTAAAAAATTTCTTATTTGCCTCAGGTTTGACAGTGAACATAAACAAAACTACAATTTTTATAGGGGGCTTTTCAAATCCTATCAAGGAAAAAAATCTTGGAGATACTGGGCTATGAAGATTACCAATTAGGTACCTTGGTGTCCTAATGAACTCCAAAAGATTGTTGAATTCATATTATAAGCCCTATTAGGGATAAAGCCTACAAACCTATCTACTGTAATAGCCCAAGTCCACAACCCAAATGAAGATAATCAAACAATGGCAAAATCAAATTCAAATAGATTTATTGTAATCTTCTCAAAATAATTTGAATACATAATCATAGGGATAGATAGCCTTAGTTTTGAATATTCAAATTATTCAATTGTAAGTGTATATAAACATTCAATTGATAAACGAATATATCATTCATTCACCTGTACAATTATATATCTTATATGGTATCAGAGTCTCAGACTAACGTCTTTTGTTTTCGATCCCAACCCCAATGACCTCAATCATTAATCCTATCACCGATGAATCCCACCAGATTATCACCATTAACCCAGCTGCTCAAGCTCATTTGAAACTCACTTCAGCCAATTATCTCGCCTGGAATATGCAATTCAACAGTCTATTCATAGGCTATGATTTGCAAGGTTATATCAATGGTACAAAGAGCTGTCCTTCAACCACCATCACCACCAATGACATCCCTATACCAAACCCAAACTATCAACTTTGGATCTAACAGGACCAACTGATTTTGAATGTCATAATTAGTGCCTTATCACCAACCATAATACCATTTATTGCAACTGCAAACACCTCGAAAGAGGCTTGGGAAATTCTAGCCAAAACTTATGCATAAGCATCAAGAGGCAAATAAAAACAATTAAAAGATCAGTTCAATAAACTTACCAAAGGACAGATGCCCATTACTGAATATATATAGGTGATCAAGACCAAAACTAATGAACTTGCTTTTCTGAAAGCTTCGATGGACCCAGTATCACTAATAAAGTCATTGAAGGATACGGTGAAGTGATTCACAATATCAATGCTAGAGATATGCCTATCTCATTTGATGAGTTGCATGAGAAACTTATCACTGTTGAAGTTGAGCTCCCTACACCTGTCACTAATCATTTCCCAGCAACAGCAAACTACACAACCAAATCAGGAGGTAAAAAGAATCATTCTACTCAACACAATTAGGAAATGAAATGATGGCACCATCAACACTATCAGAGTACTTATCATTAGAATTTTCAACACAATAATCAGGCCAATATTCGACCATCCTATGGACAGATATAGTCTTTGCCACATAGCTCCTATGCTAACAACAATAATTGGATTCAGTCCAATTCTCAGTATCAACCAAGGCCATACCTAGGAAAGTGCTAGATTTGTGGAGTACGGGGTCATAGTACAAAGTGTTGTCCTTCATTCCAAATTGTTTTTGTCGGTTCCCACTTTGCACCACCAAGAGCTAACTATGCTGCTACTTCAAACCAAGATTAATGGATTCTCAATTTTGGAGCCTGTCATCATGTGACTACTGACTTGCAGAACCTTGCTATGCACACTCCCTACAGAAGCAATGAAGATATCATGATTGGAGATAGATCAGGACTTAATGTAAGTCATAAAGGCAGTGGTACAATACATACAGAAAACAGAACTTAATTTCAATTTATCAATTCTATGTTTCAAATAATGTTTTTGTAAAGGTCTCACCTTTCTCTTTTCTTGTGAAGGAACTGACAACAGGGAAACCACTTCTCAGGGGTGCACCTAAAAATGGACTATATGCATGGCTAGTTACATCATCTCCAAAGTTAGCTCTCTCCACCACTACCGCAACTCTCACAGATTGGCACTCTAGGCTAGGACATCCTGCCAAACCGATAGTCAACTACATCTTATCTCAGCACTGTCCTCATTTCAATTATCGTCTCAATTAATCTCGTACTCATTCTAATGTATGCTTGACAAATAAAAGTCACAAATTTCCTTTTTCCAAGTCTACTCTTGTGTCTACTAAGCCATTAGATGTCATTTTTTGGATGTATGGACCTCTCTTGTCCACTCTCATGACAATTGTAAATATTATGACATTTTCATTGATCATTTCACTAAATACACATGGATCTATCATTTACAAAGGAAATCTAATGTGCATGCTGTATTTACTAAGTTCAAAGTCATTGTTGAAAAGTTCTTTGACACACCTATTAAGACCTTATACACTGACAATGGGGGAGAGTATATTACCCTTTCAAATTTCCTATCCAAAAATGGGATTTCCTTCTGAACCATACCACCTCACACTGCTGAGCATAATGGCATAGCGGAAAGGAAACACCTACACATTGTTGAGACTGGTCTCACTCTCCTAAGCCAGGCATCAATGCTTTTATCCTACTGGCCACAAGCTTTTTCAACAACAATTTATCTAATTAATCGTATGCCTACAGCCACGTTAAACATATCCACTCCCTATTACTATTTATTCCGCATAAGTCCAAACTATTCTAAACTTTGAATTTTTGGTTGCTTGTCTTATCCTTGGTTAAAGCCATACACATCTAACAAAGTAGAACCAAAATCAAAGCCTTGGGTGTTTGTAGGATACTTACCTTCTCAGAGTGGATATCATTATCTTGACCCTAAAAAATCTCGTCTTTACACCTCTCACCATGTCAAATTTGTGGAAACTGTGTTTCCCTTTGCCACTTTACCACAGAAAACAAGACCACCAATAGTTGACTATTCTACTACTTGGATTCCATTCATATTGAACCTTCCAAACACATCCCATCCCCCTCATACAGAGCCCTTCCGTTTGATAGGTGCTGTACCTGAGAATATGGCACCTTGTACTTCTTGAAGAGAAGACATTGAGACAGCACCAGTGAACCACCCCGTACCAGTACCAACTCACTCTATGATCACTCGAGGAAAGAACAATATACGCAAGCCCATTCACAAGCTAAGCCTCATAGCTCAGTTACAAGGTAACACATAATCTGAACCAATATATATCTCACAGGCTCTAAAAGATTATAATTGGCGCAACACTTGTTCAGAGGAATTCAATGCCTTAGCAAAAAATGGTACCTGGAAACTGGTTCCACCTGATGCCTCGCAAAACCTTGTTCGCTACAAATGGATATTTAGGATAAAGTGGCACTCCGATGGCTCCATTAAAAAGTACGAGGCACAACTAGTTACTAAAGGATTCCATCAGCATACTGGTATTGAATATGCTAAAACATTCAGCCTTATTTTCAAACCAACTACTATTAGAATCGTTCTCAAAATTGCTATCACAAATGGATGGGACTTATGACAACTAGATGTGAATAATGCATTTTTACAAGGCCTTTAACAGAAAAAGTATTCATGGCACAACCCAAAGGATTCATTGATACGGACAAACCACATCATGTATGTCAACTGAAGAAAGCTATCTATGGCCTTAAACATGCACTAAGAGCATGGTATCAAACACTTAAGCAGTTTTTGATTCAGTCCGAATTCACAAGTTCGCATTCGGATACTTCACTATTCTTTAATCAGACAACATATGGTATCATTATACTTATTGTATATGTAGATGATATTATAGTGATAGGTAACAATGCAACTCTCCTAAATCATTATGTTAGACGGCAAGAAGTCCTATTTACAATTTTACACTAGAAAAGCACAACTTATAGCTTTTGTCTTTATGGGTATTCAAAGATTTTAGAGCTCAAATTTTCCCCTTCCTCAGAAAGCCTCTACAAAAAATATAGAGCATTTGTAGATCTTTCTTATAATTAGGTGGAGATGTTTATAGCAAAAAGAGGTCTTTTGTAAAGTGTTTGCCAGCCTAAAGAACACAGAGACCAGGATAGAAAGAATTATTAGCATAGAACAAAGACGACTTAGCGAATTTCTCGTTGAAATAAGCTCTGGTATAAATCATTCATAGATAAGATAAATTATAGCGTATGAATTGAAAGGATGCGCAATCTTCCAAACTTGAGTTTAAAATAATGACTTATGGTAATAGGAGCAGCTAGTAAACATCAAAGATGAGATTAAAGGTAAGTCATCATTGAGTGAGATTGAACTGCTAAGGTTGTAACTTGCAAAGGTCAAAGTACAAATACGAACAATCTATGATATTTTTCATATTGGTAAAAGAAGTTAGTTGGCCTATGATGATTTGGCGTTGCCCAAGATATCTTTTTATTTTTTTGGATGGTTTTTCACAAAGATTGAAAAAATGCAACTTCTTGCAGAGGATCTTTACTATTTTTGTAATAGCACACTTGAAACTAGAAATCACTAGTTTTTTTCTTAAGATGAGCTAAAGAAGGTAGTACACTTGGTAGATTTTGATGTAGAGTGAAATAAAACAGAGGATTATTTTTAAATTCCGGACTACTAACTTTTTGTGCTACTATTTACGCTATATGAAAAAGAAAACAAAAAAATCATGTCGTCTAATTAATGAACTTAAAGTGAGCTAGAAGGGAAGGATACGTTAAAAGGAAAGGAGAGATGTAAATAATAAGGTTTTTTTTAAGATAAGGGGGCCCATATGATTGTAATTCTTTTGTTATATGGTCATTTAATTGTTCTTAACACATCTTTCAACTCGGACGTAGACACTATTAAGCCGTTTGTGCCACCCTCTCTCTCCCTCTCTAATCGCGTTTCCATTTATGGCTGTGTTTGGTTGTTAGCTGATCAGCTAAAAAATAACTGATTGACCCAAATCAGCTGATTGACCATATAAAAAAGCTGTTTAAAGTGTTTGGTTATTAGCTGGTTGGGTTAGCTTATTCAACCCAACTAGCTGATATTGAATAAGCTGGTCTGAGGAGCGTTTTAATGAATCAGCTGATATTTTTATTTTTATTGTCGATTATGCCCTCATTTCCTTGACACTTTCCTCACATCTCTCTCGTTTCTTGGTTCTCACTTCTCACGTCTCTCCCAGATCAGGCAGCGCTAGAGTCTCCACCAGGACTTCGTCTGCGACTTCGACGGTGGTCCGATATTTCCATTGTTGAGGTGACACTTAGCGTTTGCTACGACGAAAAGCCACCATTTGTGCCTCCGGAAGATTATCACCGATTTTCTCCTAGCACCAATGGCAGAGTCGCTACAGATAGTGAAGAAGAGGCTATTGTCGTGAGATCTCCAGTGAGTTCGTATCCTTCTTTTATGTTTATTGTTTGCTGGTAATTTATATGGACGTGTATTTTGAGTTGGATTAATGTATTCATCATCAAGAATCGTCCTTGCAAGGTACTGCTTTCCTTCGTTTTCGATTCATTTTGGTGTGTTCTAATTGAATTCCTATATGGGTTGTTGTTCTTTTTACGAGTTCTCAATTGGGTCAATCTTTTTTTTGGGGATTGCTGATTCATATTTATGATTGGCCTAGGAGTAGTTTTAAGAGGATTTTTGGTGGCTGCAATTTGCGTTGTTTTGTTTGTCGGTATTGAGGAAGAGTTGGAATTGGTGCTAATGTTGTGTATTGGTGGAAATTTGTAAAGCTGTTGGATGTTCATTACAACCAAAAAGTGGATTTATAGCAATTCGTATATGAGTTTACATAACTCAGAGACAACTTTCTTAAAATCCTTAAAATCTCCAGGTAGAGGGTACGATTATGTAGTTGTGTTGATAGAAATTTGCATTTGCTGTGTAATTTGTTTGTCTTTGCCATCAGATTTGCTTCTGTAGGATGTGCTCTTATGGGCTGGATCACTTGAGAAGTTTCCTGATTTCTCTACTTACTCCAACTTTCTTTTGCTTGGAATAGGCTGTTGAGGTTTCAACCTGAAAGACAGGCAAGCATGGACATGCTAAGTGCCACTTTGTTGGGATTGATATCTTCAATGTGAAAAAACTCAAAGATATTGTCCCTTCATCTCACAATTGTGATGTAATGCTATTTTCCACACATATCTCTTCTTATTTTTTTAATATGTATTTTTGTTCGTACAAAGGCTCGTTGGATTGCTATTCTTTTATTGATTCAGTTCTTTTATCCAGGTTCGCCATGTTAACGTACTGATTATCAGCTTATTGATTTCTATGAAGATGGATTTGTAAGTTACTAGTTTTGCCACCTAAAATATGCTTTCATAAAATCTTTAATTGAAAGAAAGTTTGAGGCCTCAAATGTAACCTCTTTATTCAGACAACCTCTTTATTCATACAGCACGTGTTCCCTCATAATTCGTGCTGACTCCTATTCCACAGCATGAGCTTTGGAGTATGATAGTATTCAACTATAAACTTGCATTTTTAACGTCATCCATCTTTTTCTATAAAAGTGGTAAACATTAGTGTTCTACAGAATGTAAAACTGTGAAACTTTCTTCAAAACATCGAATGATGGGGTTTGGTATCAAATCAAGTACTTTGTTATTCTCATGTTGATACTAGTAGATATACACATATCTTTAATACAATTGATTTGGTTCGATCATCTTTCAGGTGAGTCTTTTAACTGAAAATGGTAACACTAAGGATGACCTGAGGCTTCCCACCAATGAAAACCTGCTCACCCAGGTGTGTAACGCCTTTTACCCTTCTCATACCTTCCCAGTTGTGATGTGTATTTGTGCAAAAGTTTGAGGCTTGAGTCCTTTGTAATAATCTGATGAATTTGCTGGCCAAAGAACTGAAAATTTTCTCATGAATTTGTCTAATGTGTTAGATTAAAGATGGGTTTGCTAATGGGAAAGACCTTGTGGTGACTGTCATGTCTGCAATACGATTCAAAGTGACTTCGATGCACCCTCTGATTTAACTTTAACGTTTCTTTCATAAGCCACATGTCAACTCCTTTTTTCTTATTTGTTACAAGTCCTCCAAGCTAACAATTAGTCACAGTGTTGTGATTTAACTTTCTTCTAATTGCAATTCCATGAAAACTTGGCACTCTAGTATCTATTGAACCATTGTAATTCTTGCATGTGGATCCTATTGGAACTGGTATTGATATCTTTTGTCAACTTTTCTGTGGCAGGAATTGTGTAAAATCAGTGTTTGAATAACAAAAAGTGAACAGATTTAGAGTTTATGTGCTGGTAAACGAGTCAAATCACGGAGGCTTAAGGAATCACCAAAGTTCATCTCTGTTGTTTCTATTGTTGACAAGTGATAAGCTACAAGCTTCCATTTGTTCTATGAACATCCATGTTTTGGCAGCTTCTAGGACTAAAAGTGACTCCACGGGAGAATTAGCACCACATAATCGTATGATACTGTTGATACTAAGTTCACTGATTTTAGTCACAAACAGTACAAACTAGATATTAACATTATGTTTGCTTGCATGGTACTTTTAATACAATGTTTCAGTGAAGTTGTAGCTGAGTTAGATTGTAAATTTGTGTTAATTTTTGTTAAATTATAATTAAATTTGTTATGTGGCAAGTTGTGATTGGTTTGTCACAATAAGAAAATAAAGTTTTACGTTACAAACACAAAAATTATCTGCTTAATCTCTGCTCCTGCCTTGACATGCAATTTAGGTAATTTGGTGGATATGAATGATTTTTGACCATTTAAGAAAAGAACAGGAATCTTAAAGAGTGAAAACAAAAACCAGGTTGTGACACAAGGATGTAGATACAACTATTCATTCATATGCAGTTGTTTCAAACTCCAACCTAACCTATACAGCATCATATTCTTCTTTTTTAGTTTAAGGATTGAACAGTTACACAAAAGTATCTCTCACAATGTCATGTCAAGTATGCTTGCCATGTTAAGAACCAGAATTATCAGGACCACCATGTTGCCCTTTCCACGTCGTGAGTGAAGACATTCCATTAAGGGTCGATTTTGATCTTTGCAATACATTTCTATAAGGGTTTAGATTCATATATTCCACATTTAACAAAATCTGGTTAATTGAATATCTATTATATATCATATTAAATAT
>JANIHY010000001.1:19965392-19978875 GCA_027479065.1 Erythroxylum brevipes
GTTGTAATCTATAATGGTTTTTTTCATCAAAATGTATTATACATTTCGAGAATGATTAAATGTATAATTTTAATATGATATATATTTAATGTGCATATATTTCAAAGTAATTAAAATATACTTGTAATTATGTTTGATATTTATGTATTAAATTTGATTTGATAATTGATGTACTCAAATTTTAAAATGACTAAAATACCTTAAGAATGAGAAATATTTGATGAATGTGAGCTAAATGTATTACTTTAACATCATAGGTACTTAATGTGCACATCTTTTAAAATAATCAAAGTTTATCAATAATTAAGCATCTTTGCTATTTTTGATTGATTTTGATTTTATAAATAGATATTTATTTTCATAAAAATTAATGTTAATTAATTTAATGTATTTCTTGTGGAATTAATTTCATCAAAATTTGTCACATGATATATATTGTAGAGAGAGAGAGAGATTAGCAATTAGGATTATTTTCCTATGTTCTTCGGTTTGCTTCATTTAGATATGCAGATGTGAGCATGTTATTGTTCTATATTAATGTGACTAAAACTTATGTGGTTATTGCAACGATGCAGGCTAGAGCAGGCATAGACTATGAATCTTCATATGGAAAGGTAAGGCCAAATGACACTATTATGAAGCTACAAAGGACGACACCATACTATAAAAGAAATAGAGCACATGTTTGCAGTTTCTACATACGTGGTGAATGTACAAGAGGCGCTGAGTGTCCTTACAGACATGAGATGCCTGTAACTGGGGAATTGTCACAGCAAAATATAAAAGATCGTTACTATGGGTAAGTGCAAAATTTTAGGTTTCTTTCTGGCTATATATATTGAAGAAAGAAGACGAAGTAATTCTTCCTTAATTTTCTGAACAAGAAATATATAGGATAGTACATACCTAATTACCTCCTTCAATTAAGAAGAATTTATTTATTCTCTGAGTAATAAAATCTCAACTAATTAATAGAATATCAACTAATTATCTATAGAGAATAAGATAATTAGCTAATTATTTCTATAATATCAACATTCCCCCTCAAGTTGGTGCATAGATATTGATCATGCCCAACTTGCTTACTAAGAACTCAAAATTCTGTCTTAGTAGCCCTTTAGTGAAGACATTAGTAGTTGCTTTTGTTGTCGGTACAAATGGTATGCAAATGAGTCCACTTTCAAGTTTTTCATTTATAAAAGGTCTTTCAATCTCCACATGCTTAGTCTGATCATGTTGAATTGGATTGTTGGCAATACTAATAGCTACTTTGTTATCATAAAACAACTTCATTGGGTGCTCCATTGGTTTCTTAGTTCTTCCATTACTTTTTTAAGACAAATTATTTCACAAATTCCTTGAGCCATTGCCCTATATTTTGCCATCGCACTACTTCTGGCTACCACAATTTGTTTTTTTTACTCTTCCAGGTTACTAGATTTCCTCACAAATGTGTGCAATACCCAAAAGTTGATCTTCTGACAGTAAGAGATCCTGCACAATTTGCATCAGCGTAGGCTTCAACTCTCCTTTAATCACTTTTCTTGAAAAATAATCCTTTCCGTGGAGTTTTCTTTAAGTAACTTGAGATTTTGTACACTGCTTCTAAGTGTTCTTCATAAGGAGTATACATAAACTGACTTACTACACTGACAACAAAGAAAATATTTGGTCTTATGTGAGATAAATAGATTAGCTTTCTTATTGGTCGTTGATATTGACCTATATCTACTGGAATTGCTTCCTTAACTTCACTCGACTTTGAGTTGAATTCCATAGGAGTATTTGATGGTTTACTTCCACTCATCCCATTTTCTTCCAAAAGGTCTAGGATATATTTTCGTTGGGTGACTACTGTGCCCTTCTTAGATCTAGCAATTTTCAACCTTAAGAAGTATCTAAATAACCCCATGTCTTTGATTTCAAACTCCTTTGAGAGATTCTCTTTAAGAATTTAAATTTCCTCAAAATCATTGCCAATGAGGATAATGTTATCTACATACACAATTAGAATCACAGAACTTCCTTCTGTAGAAGTTTTTATGAATAGCGTATGATCAGATTGACCCCTGTAAGAAATCTTGAGACTTCACAAATTTTGAGAATCTTTTAAATGCTTTTGGTGATTGTTTTAGCCCATATAAAGATTTTTTTGAATTTACATATCCTTTTTTCGAAGCTTTCACTAAATCTTAAGGGAGGCTCCATATACACCTCTTCTAAATCTTTATCCAGGTAGGCATTTTTCACATCCAGTTGATGTAAAGTACAATCTAGATTAATTGTTATAGAAAGCAACGCTCTCAAAGTATTTAACTTAGCAACAGGTGAAAAAGTTTCTAAATAATCTATGTCATGGGTTTAAGTAAACCCCTTAGTAAGAAAGCGAGCCTTATATCTTTTAAGTGGTCCATCATAATTTTATTTTATAGTGAACACCAATTTACATCCAACCAGTGTTTTCCCACTTAGAAGATCAACTTCCTCCCACGTTCTATTTTTCTCCAAAGCTCTCATTGCCTCTAGGACTGCATCCCTTTAATCGAGAATATTTAGAGCCTCTTGTATATTATGAGGAATGGAAACATTGGATAACTTAGAAGTTAATACTTGAAATGATGGAGATAGACTTTGATATGATAAAAAGTTATACAAAGGATATTTGGTTCAAGTTTTAGAACCTTTACTAAGAGTAATGGGTAAATCTAAGGTTTCATCCGAGTTTGGAATAGATATTAGTTCAGTGATACGACTCAATAGAAATAGATTAAAACTGAGATTTACTTGGTTGGTCTCCAATTCTGGATTTGTTTCCAGGTTAGACTCTTGACCATGCTACAAGTTTTCTGTGATTTTTTGTCGTTTTGGATATTTTCTCAACTTTCCCTTTAAAATGATTTCCATCTTATCTTGCACACATTTCATTATTTTCTTGAGATTGAATTTGTAAAGGCGTTGAAGATGAATCCTTATTTTCATTGTTTGAGACACCATTAGTGTTTGAATCAGAATTATAGAAAATATCTATCTCATTGTCGTAAATATCAAAAAACAAATTTTCATTACGTGTCTCCCCTAAAGACGAGGTGAGAAAAAAAAGGTTTATCTTAAAAAAAGGTGACATTTGTGGAAATAAAAAACCTCTTGATTATTGGATCAAAGCATTTGTACCCTTTTTGAGTGGAAGGATAACCAACAAAAACACATTTTCGTGCTTTGGGATCAAGTTTTTCCCAATTGTTGTCATGAATATGAACAAATGTAGTACACCCAAACATTTTAAGAGGGAGATCATGTGATGATTGAGATGAAGGAAAACATTTATTAAAACAATTAAGAAGTGTTTGAAATTTTAAATCTTTTGAAGGCATCCTATTGATCAAATATGTAGCTGTTAGGATAGTCTCACCCCATAAGTACAGTATTAGTTGAAAATATTAGAGATCTTGCAATTTCTAATAGATGTTTATTTTTTCTTTCTACTATTCCATTTTGTTGTGGGGTGTCTGTACATGAGCTTTGATGAATAATACCTTTTTCAACAAAAAAATTCCTTAAAACCTTGTTGAAGTATTCTTTTCCATTATCGCTTTTGAAAACTTGAATTCTAGTTTGAAACTGTGTTTGGATCATGTTATATAAATTTTGAAACACCCTCTCAACATTTGACTTCTCATTGAGTAAAAATAACCAAATGATTCTAGTGTGGTCATCAATAAAAGTTATAAATCATCTCTTTCCAGTTATTGTTTTTATTCTCGAAGATTCTCAAATATCAATATGGATTATAGCAAAGTGTTTTGTGGCCTTGTAAGGTTATGCTTGGAAAGATGTTCTCTTTATTTGTAAAAAACTTCGGAAACAAATATCTCATATGATGGAAACTTGGATGTCCAAATCTAAAATGCCATAACATAATTTTATTCTCATGAAATATTGAAATAGTATTAAGACAAGTTCTCTGGGAGTCCCTATTTGATTCATATCCATTTTCGAAGAAATAGGGACCTCCAACTTGTTTAACATTGTCAATCATCTTAACCGTGTTTAAATCTTGGAATTGACAATCACATGAAAAATTAGCTTGACAATTTTGGTCAATAGTTATTTTACAGATTGACAACAAGTTGCAGGACAATTTAGGAACATGAAGAACATTGTGCAGTGTTAGACCAAGGGAAAGAACAATTGATCCTTTCCCATTTATTGCTTAGTAGGAACCATCTGATATTTTTTCTCTTTTATTTCCTGCACAAGGACTATAAGAAGAAAACAATTTAGAGGACCCAATCATATGATCTGTTGTCCCAAAGTCAGTTATCCAAGAATGATCTGAATTGACACTGAAACAAGAGGCAATTAGATAATTACCTTTTTAAACTAAATACCAGGGAGGATTTGGATTGGAGAAATTTTGAGAATGAAATTTTTTTCAAAATTGTTCTATCTGTTCTTTTGTGAAAGATTGTGTGCCATAAGACATTTTAGGCCTAGATTCAATAGTGTTGGCATGGAAGGTATGGTTGTCTCCGAATTGTTTTTTCTTCCAATTTTTTGACTTCACATGAATTTTCCAGCATGTTTCTTGGGTGTGTGAATCCCGTTTATAGTGATCACACCACATCTTTTTTTTGTTTTTTCTCTCTCCCTCAGTCTCTTTTCCTTTCGACATGAATGCAGAACCTTCAACCTTTGATTTGGTGTTTTCAATCATCATTTTCCGCCTCATCTCCTCTCTCTTTACTTTCGAGAAAACCTCTTTGATAGAGGGTAAAGGCTTTCTTCCCAAAATTCGGCCTCTGACCTCGTCCAATTCTGGATTCAATCTTGCAAGAAAATCATAAACTCTACCATTTTCTTCCCATTTTTATGTCGAACACTGTCCTTGGGATAGTCCCAGTCATCTTCATAACATAAGTCCAATTCTTGCTACAAAGTTACAAGTCTATTATAAAACAATGTAACGTCACGGTCTCCTTGCTTGGCCTTTCATAGCTTTGTTTTAAGTTCGAAAATTTGAGAAGAATTTTCATTATCAAAATACATCTCTCAAACCGCATCCCATACATCTTTAGCTGTTGGTAGAAAAATATGAGGTTTTCTGATTATAGGTTCCATGGAATTAATCAACCAAGATGTGATCAAAGAATTTTGAGACCTCCATATTGTCATATTTGGAGTCAAATACTCGAGTTTTCCTTTACTGTCAATGGCCAACTTTATTGTTTGCGGTCATTGCAGGTAATTCTAACTATTCAACCTGTGATTCGTCAATTGAAAAGGCAAATTTGAGCCAAGAAGATCACAATTACATTGTAAGTTTCTTGTCATAACACCGAGATTAGTCAGATTGGAACTGCTGAAATCATTGTTGGAGGATGAGAAGTTTCTCCGTTAGCCAGTCATTGCTAAGCGATAGTCCATTTAGGACTGATTTGAATAAAGAAAGGAAAAAATATTATAAAAGAGTCGTGACTTTGATACCATACAGAAAGAAGACAGTAATTCTTAATTTTTTTGGTGATAGTACAAGGAATATATAGGACAATACAACTCTAATTATTTCTTTAAATTAAAAAGAATTTATTTATTCTCTAAGTGATAAAATCTCAACTAATTAATAGCATATCAACTAATTAATAGAGAATAAAAAATAATTAGCTAATTATTTATATAATATAACATATATATACTTTGATGTTGGATAATTTTCAATGGAGATGCTTAAGTATGCTTCTGATTAATGGTTGATATAGTTTTCCAGCTGCCGGAATGGGCAGATAAGCATAAGATATGCAAATAATAGGGCTTCATCTGATACTTATTGTGCTCATTTCATTTGATAACTTCTGCAGAGTGAATGATCCAGTTGCTTTGAAGCTACTCAATAAGGCTGGTGAGATGCCTTCACTTGAGCCTCCTGATGATGAAAGCATTAGAACACTCTATGTGGGTGGGCTTGATGAACGAATTACGGAACAGGATCTTAGGGACAATTTTTATGCCCATGGTGAAATTGAGTCCATAAAAATGGTGCCTCAACGCGCAATTGCGTTTGTAACATACACCAACAGAGAAGGTGCAGAGAAGGCAGCTGAAGAGCTCGTCAACAAACTAGTTATCAAAGGTCTTAGACTGAAATTGATGTGGGGTAGACCCCAAGCACCTAAACCTGAGTCCGAAGCTTCAGATGAAGCTAGGCAGCATGCAGCAATGGCTCATGGTGGAATGTTGCCTCGGCAAGTTATATCTCAACAACAAAACCATTTACATCCACCTGGCACTCAGGACCAACCTCCACCGATGCACTATTTCAACATTCCACCTCCGCCTCGTCAGGAAAGAGCTTATTATCCATCAATGGATCCTCAACGGATGGGGGCACTTGTACCTTCCCAAGATGGGGCATCAGGATCCAGCGAGAACAAGTCTGGATTAGAGAAGCAGCAAGGCCAGCTTTATCCTTACCATGGTATGCCAGCTCCGCCCGGACAATATCAGCAGCAGGGTCATGGGTCGCATCATCTACCCTATTATCCATCGTATGGTTATTTGGTGCCCCAGCAACCTTACCAACAGTACCCTCCCTCATATCCCGCATCTTTGCCCCCTCCACATACAACCCAACAGTATCAGCATACTGTGCCACCACCAAGGACTGCACCTCCTGCCTCAGGACCATCTGGGCAGCCACCATCAGGATCTGGAACTGCATCATCATCTCAGCAATAAAAATGATGTATTGACTTGTTTTTGTTCTATTCTGTGAGAGTACTGTTTGTTTGTTGCTTTCAGAGATCATTCAGTTTCTTCATAGACATCTGATACTTTAATTATCTGAAACAGGTAAATCTTTGACGAACACAGTAAGATGCTTTCTGGAAATTTGAGTTTGACTGGTTGGAATTATGTGTCATTTAAGAATATTTATAGGCTATGGATTTTAATAAACAATTAATGGATTGTCATTGTGCTTATGATGTGCTAGGTGGGGTGGATTCATGCAGGACGACTCATCCCTTTACAATGCATGTTTTAATAAAATACCTTGTATCAAAATTTCATAGGAGTTTTGCAGGTGTCTGTTTTGGGCTTGGTTATGTAGAGTTGTCTGATTCTAATATAATTTGTCTTGTAACACTTGTCAGGGGGTAACACGACCGGAGAAGAATCAGAACGAGGTTGCTGTCCTAGTGAATTTACTTATTGGAAGCCGTGTAGAATAAGAAGGCCTATTAGCTCAGTTGGTTAGAGCGTCGTGCTAATAACGCGAAGGTCGCAGGTTCGAGACCTGCATGGGCCAATTGTAACACTTTTTGTTTTGTTGAAACTCAGAATCCCCTCTCGACAACTTCTATTTCACCTTTGCATCATAAGTGTTAAATCTTGAATTAATAAGGGCTCGACCCACCCTCTTGATTAAATTTGTCATTAACTGGGTATCGTGTTTTCACGAGTGTCAGTTTTTAGTTACGCCATTAGATTCCACCGGCGAGGTCGGAAATAGCCGCGCCATGACAAAGTTTAATCCACACAGCCAAAATAACTTTCATTTAGTTTTTCATGCTCAAAAGAATTTTGTGCAAAGTGAAAACATGATTCTTCTTTTAACTGGTTTCATGAATCAGGTCCAACCATCACTAGATATTCATTCCAATTTCCATGTAACATCAGTACCAGACAATCAGGCAAGTAGTCCATCCGGTTTACATAAAATAGCCTTAGGAGAAATCCTCCATCACCAACCATACAGCTGATTTTGCTAACCAATCAAAACGCATCAAAAATAAAAGTGACAATCACGAAAGATGGATGTCCAAAAGGACTGGTTGAAGTGAACGTCCACTTTTTATGTTTCCTTTGAAGGTGCCCTCTTAGCTGCCTCAGCAGCTGCTTTTTCTGCTTCTATCTCAGCAACAATGGCGTCAATTTCAGCTTCTTCAAGTTGTCGTAGGCCATGCTCTCTTGTCATCATCGCAACTTCTATGTTTTTCCCCCCACTTTCTACAACCTAAACCAAATAAACATGCTTCAAATCTCATGTCTTCAAAGATAAGCCAAGGAAACAATTGTAGAAAGCTATCTTTTACTACCTAAAGGTTAAAATCATATCCCTGCAGTGGGCCTCTGAAAATAGTATGCACACGGATATTAAACTTATACTTATGAATTATGCTATAACATTATGCATTCAAATTGAACACAAATTAATGCTCTGAAACAATAAGATAAAGATTGCTGTTCATCACAGAGTTAAAACACTGTATGTGGCCAAACACAGATCATATTGCAGTTTAAATGTAAGCTTATACACCTTTAAAAAATCTAAGGTATTATTTTAGACTTATTCTCAAGCAAAGCTTCCATATAAATAGGCTGCAGGAACAGCTAATTATTTAAGTGAAAAACATCATATAGCTGCAACACTTCCTTTACCAAGAAAGTCCCTCGTACAGCCAGCAATACCTATCATCTGGTTATATTGTAGGAGACAAGTAAGATATTAATTAGTACAGAAGGCAGGTAGCTACCTCAAGTAACGCACGAATTGCAAGCTTGATAGTTTCTTGCCCAGAAGTTTCCTTGTAGTTTTTCTCCAGAAACTCTCGAATTGAATTAGAGTTTCTACCAGTTGCATTAGCTTTCCAAGCTGAAAATGTTCCAGATGGATCGGTCTGATACAAAGATGGTGCCCCGGTGTATGGATCAAAGCCAATGATTAAAGTTGAAAGGCCAAATGGTCTGACACCACCACTTTGTGTGTACTTTTGCTGAAGCCCTGCAATGTATCGAGTGATGTACTCGACAGTAACTGGATCCTCAACAGTAAGCCTGTGGCTTTGACACTCAATGCGTGCCCTGTTTATAAGGACACGAGCATCCGCTTTAAGGCCAGCACATGCTAATGCAATATGATTATCCAGGTTCACAATCTTCCTAACAGATCTGTAAGATTGAAAGTCACCAAAAAGTAAGAACAAAAGTGAATCTTAGGAAGGAATAAATGCAGATGAAAACAAAAACAAAATCAATGTTGAGTTAACAACAAGCCAATATACAGACAATGAATTTGAACGTGGACCATTTGTATAAGCTCTTAGTGAAAGAAACTGCTCCAACATCCCAAAATTATCCTATAACATCTCAGACATATATGTGCTAATACAAGTCTCAGACACATATGACCCTCCCTATACCTCTGCAAAAACGGAGAGGTTTGTAGACTGAGTACGTTAACTTTGACTATACAAGTCCAATGTAGCCAGCAATATAATACAATATGAAAAGTTTACAAGTCACTTTCTTTCTTGTTAACTTTGCCTCCACAAAATGGACTCACTAGTTCCTACCACACCATTTCAACGTGAATCTAGATGGATTCTAGCGATCTTACGAAACAAGAGAGTCAACAATGTAAACAGGTTCATAATTCCTTGATGGCAAACAGCATGCTTGGAAGCCATTGTTCTCTCAGAACTACGGTAAATCTTACTTCGAATCTCACAATCACAAAAAGCAACCCCAAATTCGATTCTTTACAATATAGGGAAGATCATACCAACGACCCCAAAGCATAAACTAAACCTAAGATTGGTATCCAATTGATCCATCAAACAAACTAAAGGAACAAGTGGAGATTTACGGACCGTGAGTCTTGGAGTTTCGGGGTGGATTTCTTCTCGACGCCGAGGACAATGGTGTCGGAGCCACGAACGCCAACAGCGGCGTTGCCTTTTCGAACAGCTTCGAGGGCGTATTCGACTTGAAAGAGATGGCCATCTGGTGAAAATACTGTTATAGCTCGATCGTATCTCGCCATCTTTGATTGTCTCTTCTCCTTCGTTTGCTCAGTGACCGCAAGTGAAAGAATCCTCTGTTCGCTTCGTAGTTGGGCCTTTTATCATTCTTTCTTTCTATTCAACTTAGGCGACAAGTCAGGCAATGCACTGTATGGGGACAGACGGGTCGGGTCGGGTCGGGTCGGGTCGGGTTGTTAAACTTTTTGCTTTTCTGTTTTCAGCTTTTTGAACACAATACATAAGTGAAGTTGATTTGTGTGTTAGAAAATTGCCCTTTGAATGATTTATGTGTTAAAAAGGTCGTGAGAGATTTACAATTTATTATAGGGATTTTTGGTCGAGAAGTTTCAAAAGCTGAGTAAAAAAAAGTTTGAGATCTATGTTTGTAAATAAGGATTTTTCCTCCCTTTGTACCATCATGTAAGTGATATTAGAAGATTGGGAAAAAGACGAATTCAATCAGGAGTTTCTGTTTGTGAATCATTTTTATATTACTAAGCAATGAAAAAGTGTGGACATTTATAAACTTTGTCTTTGTATTAGAATAGAATTCTGAATATAAATATCTACATACGAATTCTATGAATTTCTAGATCCAGCCATATTTATGAAAAAAAAAAACTTACATTTGATACCAAAGCATCGTTATGAGAAAATCATGGTTCTCTTTGACTGTAGAATTCTTATAATTTAGAGAATCATATGATCCTTGATTTTAAATTTTTTAAGAAAACCCTAATTTTTGTTTATCATATGTTTTGTATTATATGCAAAACCTTAAAGATTTATTGATTATGAAGAATGAATTGATGCCTTACATATATGGAATAAAAATAAAATAAAATAAATAATCAGTGTTTAAAGTTCGAGTGCTGAAGACTAAGGCGTCCTAGTGCCAGGCCGTTGTTGACCTTTTTTCTTGATAAATGAATAAAAGTATTAACAATAGCAAAGGCTATTACAAGATTACAACATTACAATGATTTCCTAGATTCAAAGAGCAATATTCTACTCACTTGGTTAACGGTTCCATTACAAGAATTGCATGGAGAGTATTAACTTACAAAACATTCAGATCTACATTAGTTTCAGCTACTCATAAGTTCCATTTGGCTTTCATAGGAGGTGATCCACTTTTTTGGTAATAATGACAGCTTTTGTTTGTGAAGTCGATTGTTTATTTCCTTCCAAATCATAGAGATGGTGGTGGTGAATGCTACTTTGATGAAGATATCATTCTCATGGCTCGATCTAGATTGGTTTGTTACCCACCTCAAGGTGTGCTCCCATTTGTAGGTATGGTTTATATCTTCCACATGCTTTAGATTGTTCTCTATATGACTTTGGAGTAGGTGCACGTAAAGAACAAGTAATTCTTGTCCTTGTCCGTATGATGACAAAGGAGACAAGACGTACAAAGGAGACAAGACGTATCTGTGGGAGCAAACCATTGACATTTAGTCCTCAACCTATTCTTGATTATTGACTAACTGACAATTGATCTTTTAGGTTTAAGAGAGTTTTTTCACAAAAGATTATACCACGGTATTTCCACTTATTCAGTTCTAAAAATTTTATGGCATTAAGCATTTGTAAATTTTCCTTATGGGTGAGGAGTCCAGTGAATTTCATCTTCAATTCTTCTATCTCCTAGTTGTGGAAGATGTTTAGGTAATTTAGCGTATCCTCTAAAATTATGATACCATACACATATTGGATCAAATCTGATACTTTAGAACTCAGTGGCAATCTATGTCTCAAATGTGCAAAGTTTGGATTGTTTATAAAAGGGCTTGCCTCAAGCCCATGATCTAACCATACCCACATGTTTCCTCCGTCTCTCCTATGTTTAATAAAGAGGTAATATTAAATGCCTCAGCTTCAGTAATTGATTGAACATCCAAAAGAACTAATTGGAATTATCATTTTGCTAGAAATTTTGATTTCGAAGATGAAAAGCATTGATCCATTTGGTCTATAGATCTTCTTTTTTGGTAAGAATTCTCCAAATTTTCTTGCTTAGTAACACTCTCTACATGTTCGAGATAGATGAAATGATCAACCCTCCTTATTTCTTAGGGATTATGATCTCACTCCATTTCACTTTGGCTGCTTATACGGTTTTTATGTTTCTAGACCAAAGGAAAGCTTTTATCATTCTGTCAATCCCTTTATTTATCTTCTTAGGTAAGACAACATGTGATGTCCATTGTACATGTAAACTGTTCAAAACATATATAATAAGTGTAATCCTAGTCGCATAGGAGAGTTGTCTATTCTGTTATGAGTTCACCTTAAATTTAATCTTTTCAAGGAACAAAATGCAGTTTGCATAATTCATCTTTGAGGTAGTACTGAGGACACCGAGATATATTATTAAAGGAGGTTGAGTGTTCAGGCCCATACTTCTATTTATTTCTTGAGCATTCCTCAGATCCACTGAGATGTACATGTTGCTTTTCTCTATATTAATCCTGAGCCTAGACCATTTGGAGAATAAGTTCAGAGTTTGGCATATGATATTGATAGAATATATATTTGCACTACTGAACATAAAAAGGTCATATGCAAACATAAAATGTGTGAGATTGATGTTAGAACACCTGTGGTGATATTTGAAGTTTCCATTGTGAGTAGTGAATGACTTGAGCAACCTAGATATGCCTTCCATTGCAACGGTGAAAAGATAAGGGTTCCCTTATCTTATTCCCCTTGCATTGTTGAAAAGATTAGCTGGGGTTCCATTTACAGGAATACTAATTGAAAAAGATTGGATAGCATTCATAATCTAAGTCACAAATAACTCAGAAAAATCCAAAGCTTCTAGGTAAATACAAATAAATCTCCAGTTGATTGGGTGATACGATTTGTAAAAGTTGATTTTCATCATATAACTTTATATTTTCTTCCTTGATGAATATTCTTTCAACAACTCTTGCAGTAATAATATATTATCCTCAATATTTCTATCGGGAATGAGTGCCCTTTGAGTAATGTCAATGATCTCCTTGAGTAAATTTTTCGGTCTATCTGTAAGAAGCTTTGCTATGACTTTGTATATTGTATTGCAGCAAGAGATTGGCCCGAAATCTCCCATGTTCATAGGTGTTTCTTCTTTAGTACTTGACACATATAAGTGTTGTTGATTTCTTAAAGCATTTTTATAGAAGAGAAATGCTCTAACATTGCTTCAGCGAAAAGTCTCCCTATAATTTCCTAAGTATATTGAAAAACTCATTCAAAAAAACCATCAAGACTTAAAGCTTTGAAAGGATGTAGACTGAAAACTAATATTAACAATATTTTTAATTTCAAATATCATGTTTAAATTTTAATTATGCATAATTTGATGTTAATGAGTTGTAATATTATGGATAAATTGAAGCTCGTTATTATAGAGTGTTTTGAAATCGCTCAAATGTGGCTTGTTTATTTTATAGTTGATGATCATGAATGGAGGTAATGCATGTACACAATTAGTTGTGTTTGGATATCTAAAGATAGCAAACATTTCTAGTTAGCATATGTGTGTGATTGAACCCAAGTTTATCATATAAATTGGCTACATTTTCATAATTTTTAATGTACTTTTTGACTCTTAATTCATGATTTTGTGCTTAAATTAGTCTCTTGCGGTGAGATTATGTTTTATGCAATTTGTTAGTAAAATTGTGCAAATTGAC
>JANIHY010000001.1:20009744-20021740 GCA_027479065.1 Erythroxylum brevipes
CACACAGAAGAAAGAGATTGGATAATGAATATGTTACATTGGAGAAGATGAATATTTCATAAAGCAAGGGTTGTTGTGCGAAAAGCTTTTGATCGCATTTTGTAATCTTAGCAATAAAAAACTATTTTGTGATCGTCCAGTGTTTTTAGCTTTCTTAGTTTTTCGTTTCTCTCGTCGCTTATTTAGTGTTCCTCACCTGTGTTACAGAGGAAGAGAAACATAAAATTATCTTGTGAAGCTCTCTGTTCTGGTTCTCGTTTTCTTGACATACAAGGAAGAGAAAGTACGAAAATGGTGTGCAATACGTATATGGGTTAAAACTCAGTTTTATATCCCGATAATCCCTTTTCAAAGCCAATACTACTATTTATTCTCTTATTATTATCTGAAAAGTTCTCCTACGTAGCATAAACTAATTTCAAAAAACACTAAATTAATAACGAAAATTACAAAACACATTAACAAAATAACACAATAAGACATACAAGTATAAACAAACACAAACAATCAAAATCACTTAAGCAAATAAAAATAATCAAAATTAATTTAAGTTAAGAACAATAAACACCTCCAACAACGGTGCCAAAAAACTTGTTGTGCCCAAATAAGTTTTAAAAATACCTAGGTTATCCTACTCGCAAGTATACAAGGTAGTTATAGTGATTACCTAAGGTTGTCTCCCACGGAAGTAAAATTGATTCACTTAAATTAATTTTTAACAAAAACAAAAATAAATGCAATCATAAACACTCTAACCCGATTTGTTGAGTAAAAAACTTTAAAGGAAATCACAAAATTTAACTGAAAAGTAAATGAAATTAACTGGGAGCAAAGCAAATAGATTAATCGAAATGGAAGACTCTTGAGAATTAACTTTACTAATTTAATCTCGTAGGCATGATTAAGAAAAAATGATTATAAAGTTGTCTTACTAAAATTAACAGTTGGGTTCTAAATCAATTTGAATAATAAACTAACCTAACTTTCGTATTCAAAAAGTTATCATCCAAATTAATTATGGAAACCCCACTACTTATTATCACTTAAGTTAATAAATTTCTGGTTCTTAACCTAAGCATCCATAGTTTCTCGTTTTGTATTAAACTTCTTCTCTCGATCTTTCATTTAATATTAAATGATGTAAGGTTTGGTCATGTCATTACATTAACTTATCTAAGAAATCACAACAATAAATAAGACAATGAAACCATAACTCAATCATGCATAGTCGACTAAAATAACCACATTAATTCTCAAGAGAAAAAAATCAGCCCATCTAGATATCACAAGATTTAGCATCATTAAAAACTCCAATCCCATCTTCATCAATATAAGTGAAATATTTAAGCAGTAAACCAAGTAAATAACTAGATAAACTATGAAAAGAAAACAGGTAACAATCGGCTAAGCTACAAAAGTAACAAGTTCAGTGAACAACAAGAGACAATGCAATAAATGAATAACATAGCAAGCAAGCAGGGATCGAGTGAGTGAGATGTGGTGGTCTCCCCTCAAGCTTCTTGCATTAGCTCTCAGCGTCTGCTCTAGGTTGTTCCCACCAGATGGTCGAAGGTTTGCTTTACTTCCAGCTCTCTGCTATGTTTCTCTCTTTCTCACTAGCTCTCTTTGTTTCTCTTCTCATCTTCCGTTCTTTCTCTTTATCTCTTCTCTTCCAAAATGTCTCTGTCTAGTGTAGAATGAAGAATAGAATGTCTATGTAGAGAATGAAGAATGAATAGTGGAGTGTATGTTTGTAGCCTTGTCTAGGTGTAAGTTATCGTGCTGTCCACCTACTTATTCTACGTAATAAAATGACATATTAAAATAAACGTTGTTGGTGTGTCTGCATGTGGGAAGTCATACTTCCCACTATTGTGACTTAACTTGTCACAACCATGACTTACCATGTTAAGTCACGATCGTGACTTAACTTGCATGCCCGTGCAAGTATAAGTTAAGTCACGATGACGTAACTTGCACACTTGTGACATGGTCAATATATGCAACTATATAATAGTCATTTTTGTGAAAAATTCTTCTTGTTTAAGTTTATGCCACATTCACAAACTAATCCAATTAAGATTCATGCGACATCCACACCGATTTCACTCAATTCATATCAAATTTGAATTAAATCGCAACCAATTTCAACATATAAAAACAAGTAAAATAAAATAAAATTCAACACAACAATGACACCATTAATTATATGTAATGAGAAAACAAAATTTCGGTTCTTACTCTCTTTATGATACTTGTCAAATTTAAATGGATTCAAATGACATAAAAATTGAACAAATTTGAATTTATTTGTCTCTCATTCCTTTATATTTCTCTTATCCTATTTGTCCCTCTCTGCATTATATTTTATGTTTTCCAAATTTCATTTTCTCTTTTTTTATGTTAAAAATACTCATTACGTAATGATGTTTAGGTACCTCAAGAATCTTGCAACTTAGAAATTTGAAAAATATGATGACAATACTGATTCAATGGTTCACCTATAAATATTTTAGAGTTATAAAGGCTTGTTAATTTATTGCTTTCCTAAAAGACTTATTGTATTAATACAACACTAATTTTTAAAGTTAAACCAATAAATTATGAAAAGATGAGAAGATACGACAAATGATTTCTTGACTAAAACAAGGTTTAACTAATATAAAATGGTGACTTATAAGGACCTCCAATAAATAAAACAGAAGCCTACTAAAAGTCTAAGAAGTTAGCATATAAAGGCAGCAAAAGCCTATTTGTCTTTCTCGTTAAAAGAAAGTGTACAATTATTTTTAAAGAAATTTTAAAAATATGTATTACAACAAGTCATACCAATTCTAAAATTGCTTCTTCAATGACTTGGTCAATCAATATGAAGTGTTGTATAGGGTTTTAGAAAAAGGGAAGATAAAAATATATATTCAATAGAAAAAAGTTGAAATTCACTTATGGTATTTAGGTGACTTATATATCAACTTACTAAATTTGTAAACTCCACTATAAATTTATCCTCAACAACCACCTCTTTCATAAAATTGCACTATGTAACCATATTCAAGTTATGCTCCACCCATATAATCGACTTGGGGGAGATAGAGGAAATTAGAATAACAACAATAGTAATAAGGGAAATGAAATTATTGAGTATAGATAAATAAGAGAGAGCCATTACCACTAATGTTGATGATGTTATCATAACTTTATAATCTTCCATTGGGTCAAAAAAATATATTCTTATATTTGTTAGCTCAAGGTTTATATTTAACGATTTTGATGATGACTATATAATATTTCAAAATTCAAATTATTTATTTCCTTATATAAATAATGATTTTTTTAAGGAAATAAAATCATAGAAAAATTACTTCCTTTCTTGCAATGACCTCCTTAGTAAACTTTCCTTATTAACATTTGGGAGGATCTTACCATTTCAAACAATTAGCTCCAGAAATTTTTGTTCCAGCAGAGATGATGTTGAAAATCTAAAGTCAACTCAGAACTAAGATAAAACAACGACTAATTGAAAAAATTGACTATTTAAATAAGAGCAACAACACTTGTGAAGTAACGAATATACACAGACTTTCGAAACATTTAACCAACACCTATCTTCTTGAGAGTCATATCATTCTTATTGTACCTTAGAAAGTGAAATCACCCTGTTAAGAGAGAAATTGTTATTTGAGAATTTACTTTTGATTTTACATTTTATTTTTCTATGAGCTTTTAGAAGCTTGTTATATATTTCGAATATGAAAAGTTAGAGAATTTTGAAAAATATGTACTGGTGAGCTTAGAGAGACTCATCAAATTTAATACTCAAATTCTTATAATGAAATACTCAAGTTGGATACTTGGAGATTGGATGTAGGCTTGGGTTATCAGCTGAATCAATATAAATCAACTGCATCATTCTTCTCTCTCTCTTTGACTTTTAAATTTTTGTATTATGTTACGTGTGTGTTGTTTTTAGCTAAAGACTCCTTGTATTTTTAACTTGCAAGAGGTTTCTTTAGTTTTAACAGACGTCTTCTTTTTTAAATTGTTTTAACAAGATTTATCATTCAGTAGGCTTTTTTCATTTAAGTAAGGTCCTATCCAAAAAAAGAGACTCGTATTGCCTAATAGGCTCATGTCGTTTTAAAGGCTTTATCGTTTGATAGATTCCTACTGTTTGTATTCGTTAAATAGGATCTATTTATTATATGAATTGAAAAAACTTATCAATATTCAACTAAACAATTTGAACTATCATACCCTCGTTGATATAAAATAGAGTTGACATATAAGCATCATAATAAGATGACCGAATATTCAATTAAAGATAAAGCCTTTTTGTCTAAAGATATAGCCATATAGGAGAGTGAACTAAACATCAATGATGATCCTTGCAGACATAACCAATATAGATATAGTAAGCTTAAAGTTACTAAAGGAGAGGTTTGGAAGCAATTAAATTTGATTATCATTTCCAGCCATTTATCTAGTATAGTTTGTTTTCCTTATCATATTTTATTTTTTTAGCTTATTGTTAGGCCCATGTAGTATGTGTCTATTAATGGAACTTTTATACTTATGAACAATTTAGTCCAATTTGGGCTGCATTAATTGTAAAATGATTTTGCCTATATGTTGTCAAGGATAGTTAATTGATGAATGCTTTAATATTCAATTTCATTCCTAAACATAGACATACGTCTAGTTTGAACTTTAATGATAGTTTTGATTTTCTAGATACCACTATAGTATCTTCAATAATTCCTAGGTACTTTTATATTTTATTTTCCAAATCCTAAGCATTCATCCAGATAAGTTTTCCTGAAGCACTTACACGATTCCCTCCTACCTACAAATTTCACGTACAGTATGTTCCTTCGATGGGAGGTTTTGTGCTTTTCCCACTTCTCTTGTTATGTTCTCAATTAACTCACCTTGTTCAATAGGTATGAGGCTTAGCATGGATGTGACTTACAAGCCTGTCCGTTGTAAATTCCACATTCAAGTTGCTCATTTTGATAGATCAGTGAGAGCACAAGTTTGGAGAGATTGTGAGATCCAATGAGAAGATCGGGTGTTTGTTTGAAGAGTTGCATCATGTTCCTGAACGCGGCTATTCTGCGTAATACTAATAAGAGCATGGAGAACGTTGTATTCAGAATTCACTGTGGTCCGTGGAGGTAGTCCATTCTCAAGGAGGATCAAGATAAGGATGCATAAGGTCCCAGAGGTTCCTATGGCGTTCCACGATGGCTTAAACTCCCACCTTTCAGCCACAAGGTAAAATTCTCGGTTTCAAGAAGCCTATATAACCTGATAATACAATTGAGATTCTTTTTTATAACAACTTCCTATCTATTCACCAATGGTAGTGTATCAAGTATCAATCAAAGTATTGATCCATTTTGTTTGTTTAGAATTGGTTTCTTGTTTTTGGTCAGTGTCAGGTGTATGTATTGATCCATTTTGTTTGTTTAGAATTGGTTTCTTGTTTTTGGTCAGTGTCAGGTGTATGGATTTTGAGCTCCATTGTAAGTAGGACACACCAGCAGCTGAAATCATAAAATCCGATCATTTTGTTGACGTTGCTGTGCCTGATGAAGAGTTCCATGCGGTAGAAGACTCTCTTGATGGCATGGCATCCTACAGAACTAGTGGTTTGAAGACACTGGAGATTAAGACGTCATTTTGGCAGTGACCGTCCAATGCAACAGAGACAAGATTTCACCAAATACATGATCGCCACTGCTTCTCAGAGAAGCCAGTGCGCATGGACTCATTTAAATCAAATAGTTTCAGCAGCTCACTGACCTGAGCTTAGCCAAGTAAGTAGTTCTTTTGACAGGGTTGATGATTTTTGTAACTTGCAGAAACCTTGTAGCTAAAGATGAGGACCTATAACATAGGGCAGGAACAGGTGCAAATATATACTCGATCCTTTTTCTTTCTTTTTTCACTTCAAGCTTTGTAACTCGATCAAATTCTTCTTTTCTTGCTTAAATGGTTGCAGGTAGATTTCAGTGAACAGACAGATTTTTTTTTTCCTGTAAAAGAGCTGAATTGTATCTTGTTTTGCTTTAATTCATTATTCATCGGTTGCATCAGATTTAGACTGAGGATTCCAGGTCAAGAAACTGAATTTGCCTTGTTACTGTCGTCTCCAGATTCTGGACTCATTTACTAATGAAAAATGTTCAATCAGCAATTAGCAACAACAATACTAACAATTTTTTATAGATCGAGTTCATGAGAAACTGCATATAATTGGGAACAAAGTGAAAAGCCAGTGATTCAAAAGGTTAGGATCCTGAATCTCCATTGCACCCAAACAAAGATTTTGGATCTTTGCTTAGAAGATCTCTAAGATCGAGTACTTAACATGTTAATATTGCATGTATTCTCCTATTTGACATAGAACCTGGGCCTTTGCCTACTTATCTTTTAATTGTTTGCTTCTCACTTCCACTCTCACCCTTTCAGTTCCTAAAGTCTACTTCTTGCTCATCAATTGCAACTTGGGATATGAAAAATGCCAGGAATTGAAAACCTAATCATTCCTTCAAATCTAAAGAAACGCGCAAGTCTCACCAGTTTACAGGCTTAGGCTATTCTTCTCTCCAATATAATTACTTGCACTATCCTTTAAATTCCTTAGGTTGGTAACAACATAGAATTTGAAAGCTTTGATAGATCCTTAGTACATATAAGCATTGCGAATTTGCACGCAAAGGTAATGCTTCGCCGCAGTTCTATTCTCTCCTATTTTCCTGAAATTGGAAGAAGTATTATACCTCCATAATAGAACACGGTCAATCAATGCAATCGCCGATTGAAACTGCAACTGGCCATATAAACCAAAACCAGACGGTGATCCAGGCTTCTGGCAGAGGGGAACCATTCAGCAGCCAGCGTTAGAACAAAATTGACATTACCTGGCCAAGTTTTCTTGCAGAACTTCTCCGTTCTTATTTGCTTCCTTTCTCCATTAATTCCTAGTAAAGAAACACACCAGCCCAAGTTCTAGTCCTAAACATAGCTAGCTGGATAGAGAGGAATCAAAAGCCATCAGACTTCTTTAGCAGTAAAGATTTACTGCAAACCCGATGCTTTAGAGTGCATACATCCTCTTATATTCACTATTCAGAATTTCTGAATCTGATGCCACAGACATAGAGTAAGATCGTGATCGGCTCTCAGCTTTTCTTATATTCTTCAATTTACACTCCTCCATTCTATGTAAAATGACACAGTAGCACATGGCACCAATTGTAGTAAGCATAATTGTGCCTCCAATCACTGTTGCATAAATCGCAAGCCACCTGGAGTTCTTACCCACGACTACATATGTGAGAGAAACAAAGGCAATTGATATGAAGAGGCATGCCAACCACATGAGTTTGTTAATGACAAACATAAGCTGCTTCTTTGCCTTCTGCTCAATAGCAACAATAGATGTTTGGACAACAACAACAGCCAGAGAGATGAACAGAGCTAGGCTGTCAAAAATGACAAAGAGTAGAAAAGCTGCATCATCTGCTATATGAGCTTGCCCAAGTGATGCCCCATCTGTTTTATTCTCAACATACTGTCCAGGCACGGTGAAAATTGCTGCAAAAGCAACCGTAGCAATGAGAACAGCAACAATAGTTGCATTATTTATAGCATTGTTGAGGCCATTAATGTGGAGCTTTTTTAACTTCTTAGCAATTTTCTGGACCCTGAAGCCTGTTTGACGGGTCTGTTGGAGTTGAGACCGCACATCATGCTTGATATCGCTAACAGTTTGCTTAAGTTGCTTTGCTGCATTTGGTGGTTTCCCTTGGTCTTTGGAATTGGTAGCCCCTGCTTCCTTTAAAAGGGACACAAGTTCTTGATTTCCAAGTTTTTCTGCAATGTCAAATGGGGTCTCTCCAGCCTTGTTGATAGGATTAACGTTGATACCCCCTACAGATAGCAAACAGCGTACATTCTGCAACAGGATGAAGCAAATTTGAGTAAGCATCTATAAGCCCGGCAGGTTTTCATTTACATGTCAATTACAGGGAAGACAGACAAAAAGAAAGAAGGAATTTGCTCTAAAGGTTCGACGTTCCAATGTGATGAACAACCACTGTCTGGTGACTCAAAAGTTTGATGCTAAATGAGTTGATTAGTACTATGAGTTTGTTTTGTCCCCATCAGCATTCTGAGAATAAATGCAGCGGTGTGCTCTCTTGTCAAAAAAAAATATATATATATATATACAGACATGTACTCCGTGCAGACTATTGTATAGTGGAAAAGAAGAGAAAAGAATAATCAAATTCCAGTAATAAGCAATGATCACTTTTTGGTTGGCTCAGGTGGTAAGATATACATATTACTACGGGCAAAATATCCTTCCATGAAAAAAGTCCACCACAACCAAAAGCTACAGGGACAAGATGAAAGACAAAAAAAATGAGGAAACACCTGAGCACGATTCTTCTTTGTGGCAATGTGTAAAGCTGTGCTTCCCTTGTTATCTTCCAGACTAACAACAGATGAATCAGGTTTTAGCAACTCCAGTATGATTTCTTCATTTTGCCCTTTCACAGCCATGTGCAATGCAGTTTGCCCTTTCTTATCAGTCCTAAAGCCAATGCTTGGATCCTTGCTCAGCAAGGATCTAACAACTTCCAAATGTCCCATCCTAGCAGCTGAATGAAGGACAGTTTTACCATTATTCTTGGCGATCTTAGTAAGATTAGAATCTGTTTCCAGAAGAAAATCCACAACATCTATGTGTCCTTGAGTTGCAGCTGTGTGTAATGCAGTAGTGCATGACAAATCAGTAGTCATGGCCAGGTTGGGGAACACTTGCAAAAGTCCTTTGAGCACCTCTGCAAGATCAAGTTAAATTTAATCAGAAACAACAGTGAAAAGTTTGAAGTGAAAGTTGTCTTAAGCCGGAAACAGTAAACCATGTAAGTCGGTGAATTTCTGCTACATACTGCACCTCATTCTGGATCCAAATTAAGCAAGGTAATATTGATGGTTGAACTAGCCACATCCTGTGGCCTTACTTCTTGGTAAAGCATAATGGATGAAAATATTTTGTGGGACTGACTCTATGTGTTACAAGCATTCGATTAAAACTCCCGCAGTTACAAATGTAAAGATTTGGAGATGGAGACATCCATAAAACAAAAGGGAAAAGAATCATAGTTGTCACAATCTATGCAACACAGGTATTCAATCAGCAATGCTGCCAACTTAAAATTTGAGTAAAATTATGATGCATTATAGATTACAGCTTCACTAGTGTAGCCCATGTTCCCTTTGGTCCTATACATCATACCCTAGACATGTGAGTACAAAACCATTAGAAGCACTGAAGCCTTGATTCAAGACACTGATGTAAAGATGATAGGCAAAATGATCTTTCTTCTAAATCAGGAGTGAAGTTCATCGCTTGATGATAATGGGGTTAGCAAACCCATGAACTAGCTATAAACTAGCAGAGATTCCTTAACTTGCCATGGGTACCATTAGTAAGATCTTGTTTGTCGAGTAAAATTTAGGAAAACCTGTTATCGTTTCAAAAATATTGTACAATAGACTTAACAAAACTTAATAACATGAGAAGGATGAGATAAATTTTGGTTTTATAACAACATATCTTAAGGACGTAAGTGTAAGCAAGAAGCTGACCGACCTTTACGCTTTACTAGATCAGATTAAGGAGAACACTAAGTGGGGATTTGGTTTTTACCTAGATGACCTTGCTTTGCTGCAACATGGAAGGCATCATATCCATTCCTAGCTACAATAGAAGCAGTCTCCAGGTCCATAAGTTCCAACATCTCAGCAACCACACCCGCATAACCATTCTCTGCCGCTGCATAAAGGGGGGTCTCTCCTTCCTGGTTCTGTATTGCCAACAAACTCTTTGACTCATTGCCATCACAGTTATTTAGAATCTCTCTTACTCTACTCAAATTTCCTGCTCTAGCTGCCAGGTGTAGCTGAGAGTCACCACGCTTTCCAGGTGACTCTTTGCTTTTTCTCTTCTCACTAGCACCAATAAAACTTAACTGTCTAGTCATTACAACCCGAAAACTCTTTTGTTTGTCCATGAATCCACGAAAGTTTTGCTGTTTCTCCGTTGCTCCACGAAAACTTGGTTGTTTTTCCATCACTCCACGAGAACTCGACTGGATTTCTGTTACACCATGAAAACTTGGGTGCTTTTCCATCACTTTTTGTTTCTCTGGGACTCCACGAAAGCTCTGCTGTTTCTCTATTGTTTTCTGTTTCTCGGCCATTGTGTCCAATATTTCACAGAAGCATCACCCAATCTCAACAACCTAATCAGTGACAGGTAATTATTCACTTGTACGTGAAATCTAGATTCTTGAACCAGAAAGTCCAGATATTTATTGCCTTCCTCTATGATACTGAATCTTAATTTCACGGCCAACAAATCATGTAACGATCAAACATATACACATCTCCAGAAAATATCAACAACTAAAGCTTCCCATACTGGAAAACTGAATTCTCTCACAACAAGCAATGCCTAACTTCATGGAAGATATGAATTTTCCTTTCATTTATCAAACCGATTAGGATCCTCGGTAAAAAAATCACACCTTGCTCCAGTTTGGATGATGAGAGAATCTGAGCAACAGTCTTAAACAACAAAAGGGTTTGCTGAATACCTGATCTTGAGCTCAAAAGCGTGAACTTTGAGAGGAGAAATGACTAATGAGGTACGCAGTAGACGCCTGGTACGAATCTAAAAAACCCAGAAAGTGATTTCCAATGAAGAACTCAAGCCTTTACCAGAGGCTGACGGAGCTGAGGGTGACATATATTGGCAACCACCTTTGTTTTGTTTGTAACACTGTTTGTACTCTGTTTTCTTGTTTTCTCTTTTCTGGATGCTTTTGTTTTTATCAAATGGTAAAAGCAGATTTATTATTCGAACGTACGTATGTTTAACTCAAAAATCACTAGAAATGACCTCGGTCAGGGTGGAGTAAGATTAAAGTCAAAGTTGGGCACCAATAATGTTTTTTTTTTTAACAAAAAGGAAGAGATAAACAAGACAAATTATATACTAGGTTGCGGAGGACTGGCCCTCGATTCATCTTCTTCTGGGAGAGGTAAGCACCCCCTCGAAGGATGATCAAAAATAATGACCCCAATAAAAAATTGGCTTGTAAATTTTGCAAGCCAGTCCGCGCTCTTATTATCCTCGCGATAAATATGTCTGATAAGGATAACTCAGTTACGGGAAAGCAGCTCATGAAGGCCCAATATAAATAGGTTGGAAGATGTAGCCCTCAATTGTGAGGAACAGAGCAGATCTGTCACTGTGCGCGAATCCACCTCTAACACGAGATGGCGGTAACCCAAAGCCCAAGCGAGCTGAAAATAAAAAAAAAAACTCCCTAAAATTCTGTACTCAACGGGGAGCACCTTCTAATGTTATGGACTCCGCCAAGTGTCGGAGCAGTAGTAGAGTTGGTGTAACCCGTGAAAGCACCGTCTGTATTGTGGGCACCAATAATGTTAATTAACAATCATCTGTTCGTCTGTTACTGTACCTAGTTCAGTGAGAAGCTGTTTTTTTCGTTTTCCATGGAAAGGAAAAGAAGAAAGAAGTGGGGAGGGCGAGTTGGGGTCCACTAATTCTATTTGTAAGGCAGCCACAAAGTCATTGTAATTAGACAAAATTGCTTGGCAATGGATGATGAAGCTTTTTCCACACCAAAACAAACTCCCCATTTTTATGATTAATGTTAAGCTTCCCATGTGAAATTACTATTATTCAAGAAGATACTTCACATACACCACAAATTTGTTCAACATAAGATGATGCTTATTACATTAATAATAATCAAACTTATAAGTTAAACAGATAAGATGATATAATAAAGATTTAACTAATATTAAACTGTCATAAAATATATATGTTAAAGAGTAAATAAAATAAAAAGTTTTAAATACAGTTGAAAGAGATTGTCTTTATCTAT
>JANIHY010000001.1:20034524-20044540 GCA_027479065.1 Erythroxylum brevipes
TTCTGTTTTCTCTTTGATGATGGGATTTTATAAAAAATTGAGGGTATGTTTAATTTGGGGACCATAACTATTTATATTAAATGTACCCTCAATTCTTTTCTGAAATCCTATCATAAAAAAGAAAACAGAAAGTTATGGAAAATTTTAGAAAAAAGGGACTATGTTCTAATTTAGAAGACAAAACCGCAAAACTTCAGTGTAAATTTCACAATAGATTCAGGTATGCTTCCGCTTTATTTTATTCTTGATGATTTGATATGAATCGATTATGTGTTTTAAAGGGATTAAAATCCCTACAAGTGGTATTAGAGCCAATTCATAATTAGGTTATCAAGAATGGCTATTCGGTTTTCTTTTTATCTTCCGTATTTGAGTTCTTTTCGATTGTTTTCTGTATATCTCGTTATTGCATTTACGGTGATAGTCTCATAATTCTCTCATGGTTTTGATATCTTGATTTTCGTATATGTATTGGGCGATAACTCCTTGACTTGCAAAATGAAGCTTCTTGCAACGCAAGCCCCCGTAGCAACGGTCCGTAGCGTCCCTTCCCCAGACTGGATCATGATTTGCTGCTTTGACGGGATAAGACTTCATGGCGATAGACAAGACCCATGCAGAGCCGTTAGTGTTTACGAGCAGAGGCTTGGGCCAAAGCCTCCCAGTTGGGGCTCTCAGCAACGCCAAGGCCCCACCACGCCCAAGGCTGGCTCTCCAGACGCTGGGCCACTGCATAAACCCAACAAAGGGTCCAGAGGCCAGAAGGCCAAACAGTCCTAGCCCATCCGTGGGCACCCCAGTCCTAGTATAGTCAGTCTAGTGGAGAAAGCCCAACCTCATCAAATCCAGCCCACCAAACAGGCCAACATCGTCACAGTAGAAATTGCTTCACACTCTAAAATGATTTGAGACGGTCAAGTCCTCGAAGCTCGGGAACTGGAAGTTAAGGGCCGGCTCCAAAATATGGAAGGTGTTGAGCACCAAGTGGGGACCAGTTTCACTAAAAAACTCCCGGTTCCTCACCAGAAGGAACCTCCTGACATCGATATCAGTATCGCCCTGCCAAAAACTACAGATCCAAAGGAACACCTAAAGCAGCAGACACAACAGTCCATGGGTGATGTGTCCAGTGACGCTCCTCTACGAGGTACCGATTCTAGTTAATTTTCTTTTATATCGATACTGATTTGGAATTGTCAAGGAGTTGGGGAAAGAGCTTCCACGCTATCTTTCGTAATTACCTTAGTATTTACCAACCAGGGCTCCTGGTCCTCCTGGAAACCCGGAGTAGCGATTAGAGGGCCCACACGATTATTCAATCGTTGGGGTTCGACTACTCTTTCAGAGTAGATGTCGTAGGTTTTTCTAGGGGGATTTAGCTTTTATGGAAAGCCGCTCTCAACATAGATATTGTCGTAGCTCACCGACAATTTATTCATACCATTGTTTGGTATAATTCGACCTCGTTCGAATTTACTGCGATGTATGCCAGTCCTCAAGCCTCGACGCAAACATATCTCTGGCCGACGCTAGAATAGGTAGGGCGTTCAGCCCATCGTCCCTGGCTCGTCGGTGGCGATTTTAATGCTAAATTGGAATTGTCCGATAAGTGAGGCGGGGCCTGAGCCCCTCGCGTTGTCCACAAATAGTTTCGGGATTGGGTGCACAGAAATAGCCTCTATGACCTCGGATACGTAGGTTCCAAGTTTACGTAGCGTTGAGGGGCTGTCAAGGTGAGACTGGATCGTGTTTCTGACTCTACAGAGTGGCTTCACACTTTCCCGTCTACGACCAATTACCATTTACCGTTCTTAGGTTCGGACCGTCGACCTATAAAAATTCTCCTCCAGCCTATGAACCACTGTATTACTACCCCTCTGACTTTTAGATTCCAGAATGCTTGGCTTACTCATCTGGGGTTTGCTGACTTTTTAGAGGAGCATTGGACCCCAGGTGAGAGCACTTTGAGCAAGTCACTCATCGACCTTTCCCAACAGCTCCAGAGCTAGAATCGTCACACAGTCGGGAACATATTCTATCGCAAAAAACGTCTCTTAGCTCGTATCCAAGGGATCTAACAAACCATGACCGAGGACAACCTGGAGGACCTCTTAGCCCTGGACGAACACTTATGTAGAGAACTGTTGCACGTCCTCAACAAGGAGAAAATTTATTGGGACCAGAAAGTGAGATGTGATTGGATTTTGAAGGGCGATCGAAATACTCGTTACTAGCACACGCTCACCCTTGCTAAGAAAAGGAAATTGCAAGTCGATCGACTCCTTAATGCTCAAGGGGTACCTGTCACTGACCCTTGTGAACTCCGCAACTTAGCGAGGGAGTTCTTTGCTCAGTTGTATACTCAAGAGGACAGCTGGTATCCCCATTTTCAAATCTCAGGGGCATTCCCTCCTCTTTATGCAGTATTTGGCATCAATCTTAATAAGGCACCAGGGCCTGATGCTTTCAATGCCCTTTTCTTTTAGAAAAATTGGGCGCAGGTTGGCCCCAAAATTACGAAATTCATTCAAGCTATTTTCAGGAAGGAACAATGAGATACGGAGTTCAACCATACCCTCCTGGTGCTTGTCCCCAAAATCCCCTCCCCAATGAGTATCGCCCAGTTTCGATCGATTAGCCTTTATAACGTGACCTACAAGATTATCTCCAAGGTTGTTGCCAATCGGTTGAAACCTCACCTTGATTTCCTCGTGCAGGAGAATCAATTTAGTTTTATCTCGAGCTGCCACATTACTATTAACTTCATCATAGCTCAGGGAGCCATTCACTCAATGCGAAAAAAGCAAGGGAGGATGGGCTTTTTTGCGATCAAAGTTAACCTGAAAAAGCCTATGATCGTCTTCGGTGGGACTTCATTTAAGATACCTTAGTGGACATAGGGCTCCCGGAGAATCTTATATGGGTCATTATGCAATGTGTGATGACAGTGTCTATGCAAGTCGCCTGGCAAAGAGTAGCCTCTAAACCTTTCTAACCTACGGGGGCTTAGACAGGGTGACCACATATCGCCCTACCTTTTTGTCCTGTGCCTGGAAAGGTTAGGCTAGCTTATTTCTAGACAAGTTGACCTCGGTCATTGGCGGTCGCTTAAGCCAAGTCCCACCGGGCCTCCTCTCTCCTACCACTTTTTCACAGATGACCTAGTTCTGTTCGTTGAAGCTATTGAACCCCAGACACAAGTTATAGCCGTAACATTGGATGAGTTTTGTTAGGCTTCGGGTCAGCAAGTTAATATGGTCAAAACTAGGGTTTTCTTTTTTCGGGATATTCTGCATAAGAAAGTTACTCGCCTCAGTCAAGCCCTGAGGTTCGAGAGCACATATAATCTAGGTAAGTACCTTGGGGTTCCTATTATTCATGAGCGATCCTCGCGACGTACCTACCAGTATATATTAGATAGGGTCCATAAAAAATTGATTGGTTGGAGGGCTCAGCAACTGTCACTCGCGGGACGTGTCACTTTAACCCAATTTGTGATCTCGGCTATTCCTATCTACACGATGCAAACAGTGCGAGCTGTTCCGTCGTGGATCCCCAAATAAAATTGCGCATAAGTAGCAACTCTGTGATGATTTGGAGAAATGCACAATTTTATTTGGGGATCCACGAAGCAACAACAGAAAGTCCACCTGGTGAGCTGGGAGGCTGTCTGTAAGCCAAAACGGGCAGGAGGTCTGGGCATAAATCGTCTCAGGACCTCCAATGATGCTCTTTTGAGAAAATTGGGTTGGACTCTTCTAACTCAGCCATCAGCGCTTTGGGTCCGCATAGTTCGGTCCAAATACTGCTTCGAACTATACTAGGTTCCCCTCACAGTGTCCAGGAGTGGCGCATCGAGTTTCTGGAAAGGAATATGAGCGACTTGGCCCTTTGTTCGACAAGGCTCGGACTAGACGCTGGGCAATGGTAGGCAAATTCACTTTTGGATGGAGAATTGGGTGTCGACAATGGGACCCCTCTTCTTCGTGGTGACTACCCCTATACCCCACACCGAGCTCTCTACTAAAGTGGCAGATATGTGCTCGCCTGAGGGCCATTGAAACTGGGACAAGTTCTAGCAATACCTCCTTGCTTCAGTTTGCATGGATATAGGTGTTATTTCCCCTCCCGCATTGGAAGCCAAGGAGGATACACTGCAGTGGGGTCAGACTGCATCCGGACGTTTCACTGTGGCGTCAGCCTACGAGCTCATCAAGGGGTACCACACCGATGATCATGCTTGACTCTGGGACCTCATTTGGAAATGGACGGGCCCTCAGTGCATTAGAGCTTTCCTCTGGCTCGGTTGTAAGGAAAAGCTCCTCACTAACCACCAACGGGTGGTCCGACACCTTGCTACAAATAGTGTCTGCCATCAATGTGGTCACGAGGAGACTACCCTAAATGTCCTTCATGACTGTTCGCTAGTATAGGCTTTCTGGAGGAAATTTTCCCCCGACGTGATTGATACAACCTTCTTTCAACCAGATCTGAAAACTTGGATGGTCTCCAATCTCACGAAACCTACCAGGGTGCTATAGGGGAATTGGACTACCACCTTTGGAGTTGCCTGTTGGATGCTTTGGGCTTGGCGTAACAAATGCATTTTCGACGACGATTTTGAGTGACCGAAGGATGGACCCCGTGCTGTTCTGACTTATGTTGACAAGATTCTAAGAGCAAGAGCGCTGGAAACCTGTGTGTTTCTGACGTAGTGCCTCTCAGTGGGCAGCCTTGTAGGGTGGCAGAAACTGCCTAAAGGCTGGGTTAAACTAAACACGGACGACGCGGTTAAGCATAGGTCATCAATTGCTATGACCGGCTGCCTAATTCAAGTTCAGATAGGACAGTGGTGTGGAGGATTTCTTCAGCATATCGACTGGGGTCGCCGCTGACTGCGAAACTCTAGGGCATCCACTCAGACCTCACCTTAGCATGGTCACTCGGATACCACCGAGTCCTTCTCGAAGTGGACTCCCTCGATGTCATTTTCCTCTCCTCATATGCAGTTTCTTGACAATCCTTTTTTGTTGACAGGTACTCATGGTCTCCTACAACGAGCTTGGGAGGTGAACGTGTAACACGTCCTTTGGGAGGGCAACCAGTGCGCAGACTAGTTAGCTGCCCTCACGGACCGAGCCAGACTAGGAACTCACTACATTTAGGAGCCACCGTTTTCGGTTGTGGAGCTCCTTCATCGGGATAAGATAGGCGTTATGTACCCTCGATCAGAGCGTTAGCTTAGCCTTCTCGGATGTTTTTCTTCCTTTGTATTAAAAAAAGAACATTTTCGGTATTTTGAATTTAGTTTTATCTGTTGGATAATAACCAGGACGAAGTTTTACCCATCGGATAAAAATTGGAGTTTTACCCATTAGATAAAGAATTGAATTTTGTCCATTGGATAAAAATTGAAGTTTTACCCATTAGATAAAGAATCGAATTTTGCCCATTGGATAAAGATTGAAGTTTTCATATTGTCCATTAGATAAAGAATATTGGTGCATATGCTTCCAGAAAGCTTTTAGAAACTTTTCTTTATCTAATAACCTAAGTCTTCCTCTTTATAATAACCAAGTATTACGAGGAATGAGTTTTGAGTCCAAAATTTATAATTTCTAGTTTGATTTTTAAAATTTTGACCCAATTCTTAATTTGAGCTGACAGGATTGTCAGTGTCATAGCATCAAGAAATTAAAACTATGATGCTTTCATACAACTAATATAAAATTTGGTATTAATTTAAGATTTTGATGTTTTAAAGAAATATATAGCATTTTAAATTAAATTAATTGAAGAAACATGTTGCCAAAGCAACCTCTCTTATGAAATTAATTTAACTTAGAATGTTAAAAAGTTTTGTGTGTATGTTATTCATGCGAATATGGACTGGTCCAAAGGAAAGTTTATATTTGACCTGAATTGCATATACACTTGTGGTGGTAAATGCGTGGCAATTATTTAGTATAATATGTGAACATTAAATCAGTCCAAAGAAAGGTTTATTGTTTGACATGCCTTATTGCTAGTATTTGATCACTAAACCAAGATACTACTTACAAGTTAGTGTTTTTGTCCAAAGACTAAATATTAATGTTGTGCAAGGTATCTTGTGATTAGGCCCTACCATTATCTGTATATAATTAATTTGACATATTATAGTGTTATTATGTGAGTAATTAGAATTTGTTTGTTTTTTATTTTCTGTTCAGTTCCTGGTTCTGCTGCAAATATCTCTGCTAGTGTTAATTCAATTCCTATGCTTATTGACACCAATTTTAAGTCATGGAAGGAGAACGTTTTGATTGTTTTCGGAGTCATGGACTTGGATCTTGCTTTACAAGTCGATCAACCTGATCCACTTACTGGTAAGAATATCTCTGATCAAAAGAGGGAGATGGAAAAGTGGAAAAAATCGAATCATATGAGCTTGATGATCATGAAATGTGCCATTCCAAAAGCTTTTTGGGGCACTATGTCCAATCAGATTACTATAGCTAAGGGTTTCCTTGAGGATCTTGAGAAAAGATTTGCCAAAAATGAAAAAGCTGAAACAAGTACACTTTTGGCAAAGTTTATCTCAATGAGGTATGTAGGAAAAGGAAACATAAGGGAGTACATTATGGAAATGTCTCACATTGCTTCAAAATTGAAAGCACTTAAGTTGGAATTATCCGAAGACTTGTTAGTGCATTTGGTTTTGATATCTCTTCCAGCACAATACAGTCAATTCAAAGTGAGTTATAACTGTCAGAAGGAGACATGGTCTCTTAATGAGCTTATCTCTCACTGTGTCTAGGAAGAGGATAGGTTGAAGCATGATAAGGCAGAAAGTGCTCATTTAGTCAAAACATCTAAGGACAAAAGGAATAAAAGAAAGAAAATTAAGGAAGTTACGGTTCCAGCAACACAAAAGAAATAGCATAAGGAAGAAAAACCAAGAGGTTGTTTCTTTTGTGACACTGAAGGTCATGTAAAGAAGCAGTGTACCAATTATCACACATGGTGTGCAAAGAAAGGTATGCTTCTTACTTTGGATTGTTCTGAGGTTAATTTGCCTTCGGTACCTAGACACACATAGTGGTTAGATTTTGGTGCAACAACTCACATCAGTGTGTCTATGCAGGGTTGCCTGAGTTGTCAAAAACCAAGTGATGGTGAAAGATACATCTATGTAGTAGACAACAAGTTGGTAGAAGTCGAAGCAATAGGGACTTTTACATTATTGTTAAGAACTGGATTTTATTTGTATTTAGTTGAGACTTTCATTGTATTGTCTTTTAGAAGGAATTTGATTTCTATTTCTACTTTGGACAAATCTGGTTATTATTGTTCATTTAGAAATGGAATATTTAGTCTCTTTCAAAATTCAAATTTGGTTGGTACCGATTGTTTATCAGGTTACGATAATCTATATATGCTTGACATTAATGCTTCATTTAATGAAGCCTTACATGTGGGTACATGAAGTTTAAAGTGCAAATTAACTGAAGAGAATTCTGCCTCGTTGTGGCACAAGAGATTAGGTCACATCTCTGAAAGGAGAATTGAGAGATTTGTGTCCAAAGGAATTCTCGATCCCCTTGATTTTACAGATTTTGCTACTTGTGTTAATTGCATTAAGGGAAAACAAACAAATGTCAGGAGATTGGGTGCCAATAGGGCTTCAGACATCTTAGAGCTTATCCATACGGATATTTGTGGGCCATTCCCTACAGTGTCTTGGAATGGTCAACCGTATTTTATAACGTTCATAGATGATTTCTCGCGATATGGCTACCTTTATCTGATTCATGAAAAATCACACTCTTTGGACGTGTTCAAAAAATTTAAGGCTAAAGTTGAAAACCAACTCAACAAAAGGATTAAAATTATCAGATCTGACCGTGGTGAGTACTACGATAGATATGATGGATTAGGTGAACAACGTCCAGGACCATTTGCTAAATTCCTAGAGGAATGCGGTATCGTCCTACAGTATACTATGCCAAGTTCGCCTAGCATGAATGGTGTTGCTAAAAGACGAAACAGAACGCTTAAGGATATGATGAGGAGTATGATTAGTTATTCTACCTTGCCAGAATCACTCTAGGGAGAAGCACTAAAGATCGTAGCATATATACTCAATAGAGTTCCAACTAAAGTAACTGATAAGACCTTTATGAACTTTAGAAGGGCAAGAAACCTAGTTTAAAGCACTTGCACATTTGGGGATGTCCAGGTGACAAACTTATTTATTCACATATATTTTCATATTAAGTGGATGAGTTTTTGTCAATAAAATTAGTATTTATAGCTTTATTTAATTATTATGTGAATTATTGTGCCTTACATTTAAATTGTGTTTATAGGGATAAAAATTGTAGTATTTTGATTTAACTGTGATAAATTGATTTTTGAAAAATTGATACTACTTTACTTGTAATTTTTTTTATTGTAGGGTACTTGAGAAATTAGTGTAATCTACAAGCAAAAGAAAAAAATGACATCTACAACATAAGGAAGAAACGACAGCGTTGAAGTTGGAAGAAAATAACGTAAAACCAGGAGGAGATGAAGGGAAATGCGTGACCCACCAGGTAGAGGAGTGTTGAGTTACACCAGCTGGAACGTAGATACCAAGGGGGGCCATGCGACAGACCAACAAGAGAGGAGCGACAGACCAACCAGGTAGAGGATTATTGAGTTACACCAGCTGGAACGCAGATATCAAGGATGGCTCCAGCTCTTCAACGTTACAACACAAGAGGACACCGAGAAAAGAGAAAGCAGCAGGCATTGTTGGTGATGTGAGGAGTGGGCTGCTGTTGCTGGTGAAGAAAACAAACAACTTAGGAGCTGGTTTTGTAACGTGAAGGAGTGTGTGTGCTTTGGAAGAGCAGCTGGCTTTGTTGCGTGGGTTGCTTACCAGCAGTGGCGTTGGTGTTGTATGGGACATGGACCCAAGAGTGGAGGAATTAGTAGGTAAAGAAGGAGACAAAAGGAAGTGGCTTGTAGAGTATGTGGAGTGGTTGAGTGGAGGTATGGAGAGTGAAATAATTAGGAGGGTGTGCTGAAAAAAATAAAAGAGGAGCTGCTGCTTGAGTTTAACGGGGTGACGAGAGTGCTGTTGAGCGCAAGAAGAGAAGGGCTGATTTGTGAGAGAAAGGAGAGTGCTGCCTATTGAGTGAGTGTGTGAGCAGTGAGTGGTGTTAAAAAGAACATAAATCAGCAAGTGAGTGGCAGGCTGAAGGGGTAGAGTGTCATGAATTGCTGGAAAAAGCAAATAAAAGGAAGATAACGAGCTTGTGCTAGGTGGTTTTGTGTGAATGAGTTACGTTGGTCTGGGCTGGTGTTGAGTGACTTGCGTGAGTGTACGTGTGTGGCTTGAGAAGCAAAAGTCGTGGGTGCATGGTGTGCTGAACAAGGAATCTTGCTGGAAAAATAAGAAGGAAAAAACTGAAGTTGGAGAGAAGCAGCAGGCGTTGTTGCTAGAAAAATAAAAATAAATAGGCTTGGTGACCGTGTATGGAGTAGAGGCTTGCTTGTTGTGGCTGCTGGGCGGTGGTTTTGTAGGAGTTTGGTTGTGTGGCTGTATGGAAACGTGTAGGTTGGCAAGGGATATTATTTGATGAACCAATTTATTTAATTGTCATAAAAAAAGAAGTAGCAGGGGCGTTGTTTGGAGGAAGTTGACTTGTGAGTGACATGCTTTGTATGGTGTGTGGATGAATTTAATTCTCACATAAAAAAGAAGTAGAAAAGGCGTTGTTTGGAGTTGGGCGTGGGTTGTTTTATCTGTGTAGGTGGAGCTAAACAAACGAGGAGAACGCAGGCGTAAAAATCAACCTTCCATGACATACCGTCGGAACTCAACGTCGGCAGCAGCTTCAATGACTTTTTGCGGCTAGTTTTTCCTAATCCTTCGGTTCAATGGCAAAGGCAGGAGCTTGGAGTTTTTATAGGGGAGTTTAACTGCAATTTTATTCTGTCCATTTAATTAATTAGTAATTCATAGATTTTACTATTTAATTATT
>JANIHY010000001.1:20057293-20076608 GCA_027479065.1 Erythroxylum brevipes
ATCAAACAACATAAATTTAAGTATACTACGATTCTTAATCATTAAAATTTATTCACAATAAAATAATAATACATATAAATATTTAAATATGTTAATCAATATAATATAATGATATATGGTATTTAAGAACTAAATTTAGAAGTTTAACAATTCTTACAAACAAAATAATAAATAAAGTTTCACATATAATATTCAATTGAAAAGGAAAAGAAGTAATTATTTTTTATTCCAAGTAACATTAGAGTGGGTAGAAAAGGTAAAGGGGTTTTCAATGTTTGGATTCTCAATAAGGCTCCTTGCACATTCCAAGCTATCAATTGAAACAGTTAAAGTTCTTCTCTCAGGGTATGGTGAACTGACACGCTCTTCTAGCAACTTCTTTGCTTTAACTAAATTTGCAGAAGATATAGTGATCGATTTTCCAAATGTAGTATGCATGACAATATTAGATGAACCACACGTACTAAGTATTTCACCTAATCAACAAATAATATAGAATAATGAAAGCTAAATCAAATGGTATTAGGAACCCAAATTTGAACACATACATATGCAACTGAGAAACTCTTTTGTCGTCAGAATGAATAGATAGAGTTTTCGCAAGCGAATATTGTTCCAAAACAACTTATTTCTTCAATCCAATACGGGCCATCGGGACATCGCCACCGCCTCCTTTTTCATCTATATTCTCTTGAAGATTTGAGTAAGCTTAATATAATATATGATATATACAATCATAAGTTCATATAATAGCTTTATAACAGAAAATGAGATACAAATAATAAAGAAAAAGAGGTAGTTCGGATGATAATAAAAACCTTGAAGAAGAAGATCGGCTATGGAAGGCAAGGGGCATTTTGTATTTGATGAGGAGATTTATTCTTCATTAAGAAAAAATTTGTCATATTCCTCCTAGCGGAGCTCATTTCTACCATCAGAAACTAGTTACCACGTCGACATTCCGTGATAAATTATTCCTAACAATTTTATTCTAAAAAGTCAATAGAAAAATTCGTATTTGAATGTTCCGACATTCTAGCAATATTAATTTTGTGATCCATCAAGTAACACTACTTTATGTGATAAGACTCAGAATGTTAAGTGTGTATATACTGTATTTAGGGGATGCATAAATATCCTTGCAGCTTTGAAATATGATTGCTTCTATGTACATAAACATCCCTTGCATAATCCTCTAATGTAAATAGTTGTGAAATTATGATTTAGCTTTAATTTATCTTAATATTGAGCTTGTTAGTTTTGAGCTACTTCATTAAGTAAGTGACATTCGGTTTCTTCCTTTCCACAACTCATAGGGGGTCTTTTCATAATAGATCTTATAAGGCACCTGTTAAGAATGTAACAAGCAGTTGACACAGCTTTTGCTCAGTAATCATAAGGTAAACCACATTTGCATAGTATTGTTATGGTCATATCATCGAGTGTCATGTTCTTTCTCTCAACAACTTCGTTCTGCTAAGGAGTTCTTGGGCATGAAAAATTGTGAAATATCCCATTTTTATTACAGAAATCTTCAAATTTTCTATAATCGAATTCTCTTCCATAATTGCTATATGTAATGAAACATCATTTTTTGAATTGAATTTTTCTACAAAACTTCTCAAATACTTCAAAAGTATCATCTTTATTTGATAGAAAATAAATGTAAATCTAGAATAATCATCTACTATAACAAAGTTGTAATGTTTACCACCAAATCCAAATCTTTGAGTTCTGAGAGGACCAAAAAAGTCTATGTGTACAAGTTCAAGTGGTTGGTTAGTAGACAAAATATTTTTAGGAGGAAAGCTACTTATAACTTGTTTACCTTTTAAATAAGCCTCACAAACTTGATTGCTTTTAAACTTCAAAGATGGTAGTCCACTTACTAACTTATTTTTGGACAATTTTGATAGAATGATCATGCTAGCATGTCCATACCTTTTTGGTCCAGATAAAAGAATCATTTTCTATAGAAACAAAACATTATATATTTTGTGAAGACATATCTTCCAATTTAGCACAATATATGTTATGATTTCTAGGACCAACAAATACAATTTTGTCATTGAGATTATCAATAATTTTAAAATATGATGCATATAAGGTAACTCTATAACCCTTATCATATAATTGATTTACACTTAATGAGTTATGTTTCAATCCATCAACATAAAGAACATTATCAATAGAAGAGTCACCAATTTTACCAAATCTAGTGACTTTTGCCTTGTTTTTATCGACAAAGACAACATTACGTTGGTCTTTTCTTTCAAGGTGGTTGAAATGTGATATTTTACTTGTCATGTATTTCGAACAACCACTACTATCTATGCAGAAAGTATTATCTCATTTTAGGTACCTAAATTTTTCTTAATCCTTTCAGGTTAGTAGCTTGACCTTTCAATCTCCAAACATACATTTAAGATAATTTCTCCATTTTACAAAATTTACAAGAATGACTAATGTGACCATGTCTTCCACAGTAGAAGCATAAAACAGATAAATGAGAATTGCTATAATTTTTCTATATATCAAGTTCTTGTTGTTTTTATTATAGCTACTACTAGATTTAATAAAGAAATTCTTCTATGGCCAAATATTATTATTCTCATTATAGCCTATTACAACATCATATTTTAGTAGGTAGTTTGGTGTGTGTTTAGTAGTTAATTTAATTGTTTAGTTCATGTTTAGCTTAGAATTGTGTGTGTTAGTTAAATATTTGTGTTTTAAGTGTTTTATGGGTTAAAGCGTGCTTTTAAGTTTTAATGTTGTGTATTTGAGGTACCTTGATGAGTTTGTTAGTATTTTAGGGTTAATATCAAAGAACGAAGGAGTTTCGGAAGAAGCCCGAACCAAACCAGAGGGCAACGATTGTGGCCAGTATGCCACGATTGTGATAGAAGCATCAGGAAGGAGTCACGATTGTGATAGAAGCATCAGTAAGGAGCCACGATTGTAACAAGAGGCTCACTTAGGGGCCAAAATCGTGGTAATATAGGCTACGATCGTGGCCTGCATGACAGAACACATAAACAACCTTCCTTACTTAAGTTTTCGAGAGACTTTTAAGACCTTTTGGGCACAGGAAAAGCCCTACATTTGCCCTAATTAGAAAAGACTATAAAGAAACAAAGAAGAGACTTGAAGAGGGAGCCTCCACTTCTACCATGTGGGGAAAGTTTCAAGGGAGAGAAGAAGAAGAAGAGAGAGAGAGAAGAGGAAAAAAAGGAGAGAGGAAGTGGGTCTTCTGATGGTACTGCCATCCTAGGTCATCCAATCCAAGTTCTTTCTCCTTTCTATCTTTAGTTTAGTTCATTGAATGGATGAGATGATGATGGATTGTATGATGATGGATCTTGGATTGTTGATGATACTTTAACTTTTCCTTTGGAAATTTACCTTGATTTACTACTAATATAGTTATTTGTGTGTTATTGTGATTGAGTAACGTAATTAATTGCAATATTTACATATTTTGATAATAAAGCGAGAGGGTGAACTAGATAAAAATGATTGGATTAGTTTAATGAGAGTTAAGTGATCCAATTGACCATGTGATTAATCTTATCGATTATTATGTGGAAAGAGATCCCGTGTGAGACCTGATACTTTATTAGAGAGCTTAAGATGTTAATTGAGAAATTGCAAATTCCATAATTCAATTAGAGTTTAATGACTATAACTCGAGAGAGAGCAATCTATCCTACGATAGTCTAAAGTCAACACTACAATAATGCATAATTGACTATATTAGCATTGATGATAGGGAAATCCCCTCCCTCATAATTTGGTAACTCTTCTTGGTTAATTCCCTTTGTGACTTTTGTGTTGCTCAATTTCAATTTTTTTATGTTAAATTTGCAAGTTAAATTCTTGATAATCACTTTCCCGCATTAACTTTTCTTTGCAATTTTTATTTTCAATTTATCAATTTTCTTAGCCTTAGATAACGTAGGATTAGATTAATTTACACTTCCTTGTGGGATTGACCCTTCACGTACTACAAATCACGACCTGTGGACTTGCGATATTTTGAAGGCTATAAATTATAAATCTTACAAAATGATTAACACAACTTTATCAAAAAGCATTTACCACTACCAAGTAATGCATCAAGGTTGTTCCTTCAATTGACCAACTTTGCAAAATCTTTTTCTAGAGATAAGATTTTTCTAATGCATTTTTCTTTCTCAAGTTCTAAGATGACAAATTTTTTTTCTAGCTATTTCATTTTATCAGAATCATTCTCAAGAAAAAATAATTTCCAAATTAGATAATCTTTCTTGCGGAGCTTCCTTTTCAGAAATCTTTTTCTTATAATCATCCTCAAGAGACATATTCTTAGTTGTCAGATTTTCATTCACGAATTCTAATGATTTAATCTTAGTCTTTAAGGATGCTTCATTGTTTTTGGATTTCTTAGCTTCTTTAAAATACTTTACTGTCAATTTTTTGTACTGATCATACAATTCATAATATGCATTTCTCAGTTCATTAGCTTCAATATCAGAGTCAGAATAGTATAGCTCATCATCTCCTAATTTAGCCATGAAGCAAACGTTGTTGACTTCTTTTGGCTCTTCTTCTTTGAATTTTTCAAAATCTTTATCTGACCAGGCTGTAGTCATTGCTTGCTTTCTGGGTTTTCTATTATTTGTTTTTGCCTTTTGAAGAAGAGGACATTAAGGTCTTGTGTGTCCAGACTTCTTACAGTGATAGCATATGATTTTATTATTTTGTGTATTGCTATTGTTGTTGCTGCGTTTTGATAGGAACTTGTTGTTTCCAACTTTCTTGTTTCCTTCTCTTTTCTTCGTCAACTTCTTTTTATAAAAGCTGGCATATTTTTTGACTATGAAATTGAACTTATCATCTCCATCTATTTACAACTCAATATCACTTTCATCACTGTTTGATTCATCTGTTGCTTTTAATGCCATTCCTTTTCTATAAGAAGATCTTTCATCTCGCCTATGATCGGTTTCATGGATCATTAGATTTCCTCGTAGCCATTTGAGTGAAATAATGTCTATATCCTTTGAAATTTCTAGAGTTGTCACTTTAGTCTCCATTCCTTTGGTAATGGTCTTAGAATCTTCATTACAAGCTCATCATTGGGATATATCTTTCCCATATTCTTTAAGGTTCTAGTGATGTTGTTGAACTATCCAAAGAATTCATCTTCAATTTCTTCCTATTTCATGCTAATAGTTTCATATTGATGCACTAAAAAGCTTATTCTATGTTTCTTTACCTTATTCGTTCGTTCAAAGGTGACTTATAGTTTATCCACATTTCCTTTGTTATAGAATAGTAGGATATCTTCTCATATTCTTCTAGAGATAGTGCATAGATCATATGACATTTTGCTAGCATTTAGTTGTATATTTCTTCTATTAGTATCATACCATACTTCTACATTTTTTGTAGCTGGAAATGTAGCTCCAACTTTGATAGCTTATCAAACTTCAAGATCTACAGATTAGAGATAGATTGTCATTCTCTCTTTGAAGTATGAATAGTTGTTTTCATTAAAGTAAGGAGGCTTTGAGACAAATTGTCCTTTAAGGCTTTTTATATTATTTTCCATGATCTATCACGTGCTATAAAATACAATAAATGTGAAACTTGGCTATAATAAAAAATGATAAAGCAAACATACCCAAGAGAGGGTAAATTGTGTATATATAAAAATTCAAGGTACTTTCAAACCAATAAGATTCTGCTAAATAAAATAAATAAAAGGGTCTTATAAACTTTCAAAAGGATCCTATCAATGTTGAAAAAGAAAGGAGCTTGTTAATTTGAAAGAGCCTATTCACGCTCAAATAGAAAGGAGCTAATTAATTGAAAGGAGCATGCTAACGCTCAAAAGGATAAGAACTTGTTTAATCGATAGGAGCCTGCTACCTTTTGAAAGAAACCTCTTGTGGTATAAAAAGAAAAGGAGCCTATTGTAAAATTGAAAGAGCTTCTTGAAAACTTATAATGTGAAAATTTAAAATTAAGGAAGAGAGAGAAAATGACATATTAGATTTATGCTAGCTCGGCTTATAACGAAACCTATGTCTAGTCCCTAAGTATCTAACTTGAGTATTTCACTATAAAACCAAGTAGTAACTTAACGAACCTCTTCAGGCTCACAAGTGTATATTTTTCAAGTTTTTTCAACCTCATATACTAGTAGTATTATGCTAGTCTCTACAAGCTCTCAACAAGAAAAGTATGAAGGATTTAACATCCTCTCTTAATATAGTGGTTTCACTTTCTCAGGCATAGAGTTTGATACAACTTTCAAGAAATAATGAAGCTCTACGATATTTCACAAGTCTCGTGTCTTTGTCTTGTGTATATTTTGTAAATACAGTGGCTCTTCCTTTAGTAGACAATTTATTCAACTAGTCATTGCTTAATCTTCAATATTATCTCTGCTAAATTTTTTTATATTCAGACGTTTTGTCAAGGCTTTCGAAGCTAATTATTCGAATTAGTAAGATCCTTCTGGATGTTATGGAACCATTTCCAAAAAGGTAAGTTTATGAAGAAGGTTTCTACAATAAGGAAGCAATTATTTTATGATTTTATTTCCTTTTAAGACTTATATCATTGCTTATATAAATAAATAAAACTAATTTAAATTTTGAAATATTATATAGTTATCATCAAAATCATTAAACATAAACCTAGAGATAACAATTAGGCCTCTGCCAACGTTAAGGTTTGTCTTCCTTCTTTTCACATTTGAATCCATTAATCTTATTACATAATTTAATGACTATTTCTTTTCATTATTTAAGAAAAGTGTGAGAAAGCTAAGGTTAATGGAGGAAAAATGAAAACTTCTCACAACCAAGGTTCCAAATCATTTGTTGTCATATGAAATGAGTATGTAAGTTCCTTGTTTATAAGAAGCTACGGTAGTTTATTATAATCTTTTAATTCTTAAATATTAACATTTTAATTTCTCTTATATATACTTTTTTTTTTTGGATTTGAGGAAACCCCGTAGGCGGGCCAAGCGGGTACACCTCTCTGGGGGCTTAACTGGCACACCACCCCACAGGCGGGTCAAGCGGGCGTACCTCATCATTGAGGGCCCAACTAGTTCTCCATCTACAGGTAAAACCCCGGCTGCCACAGGCTCTTACAAGAGGGGCTAGCATGGAATCGAACCTGGGACCTAACCAAAGTCAAGCCCTGCCTTCAACCATCAAGCCACACCCCTTGAGGGCTCTTATATATACATGCCAATGGAAAGGAAATGAAAGATATTGAAGATTTGTTGATATATTTTTTCACGTGTTACACAAAAAATTGTTTGAAATTTAAAATATTAAATCATAACTTTACTTTGTATAAACAAAGTTAAAATGGCATTACCCGAGAATCGATGATTTAGCTGTTGAATAAGCACAATCAAGAGTAAAAGCCTAATGTACTTAGTGTACAAGGCTCCTTATTCTGTAAGAATATGAGGAAGATCATGATATATACAGCCTTCTTTTATATTAATGTGAGAAAAGAGCAAGATCACAATTCTTTGATGGTAAAAATCATGTATATAATAAAATTCTGGATTTGTTTAACTGTATTGTATTTATCCTTCAGATAAAAAAAAACAAAAAAAAAATTCTGGATTTGACAATTTCCTCTTTTCAGGAAAGTTAGCAATGACATTGGCTGTTTAATGATTACTTGTCTGGTACGTCAGGCTGTTGTTCATGAACTGAAGCATATGGCTTAGGGGTCAAGACGAAGACGTACCTATATTCAACTTATCAACCTAAAAATCTCAACTGCATTTAACTAAACCACTTCCCTGCACTGACTTCCTTGGATTAAGGGCTTACAGCTTACTTCAGCCACATGGACATTTCTTGTTCGGCTGGCCAATGAAAATCGGCGGTTGAAATTCGACTCCAAAGTTGCCAATCTCAAAAGGGTTTTCATTGACATGGCGCAAGATCACTGTTATTTCTAGGCATACAATCCTGTTCTTAACTATTTCTTTTGCTCAACTGTTCTGTCAACTTATGATTTAATCGTACATCCTTTGCAAATTATACATAATATGTGATTGAATATGAACCTGATTTGATGCAACTTGTTTTCTAAATATATATAAAATCTTCTGTGCACTTTTCTTTTTAATGGAATAACAGCAATTTCTTGTTTTCTTTGTTATTACTCAATCCGATACCTGTTGACGAACTTCAGGAGTTAGGACAGTAAGGAATAAATAGCAATTAGCACAAAAGTACTTCCATTTGTGCTCATTATAAAAGAATAAAAAAAAACGAAATAACTTCACAAAAAGTATTTTTACGGAAACTCAGAATGTTTATTATAAGTTTTAACTCCATGAAAAAGCTATAAATACAAATTTATCATTTACTTAATTATAATGTTTTATGTTTGGTATTCGTCAATGGCAAAGCCAGAGCCCTTAATATTTATTACAGGTTAAGTTGAGAAATTAGAACAAATATTGGATGCTGATGGGTCTTATCAAGTCTGAGAAACATCCAATATTTTTAGGAACTACTTGTAGAACTTTGTTGTGTATCTACATTAACGTTACCATGCGAGAACATCATTCAACAGAGATCTCAAATTTTATTTTTTAATGGTCATGAGAACAGAGGAAGTACAGAGCAGAACAGAACAGAACAGAGCACGGATTGGAAAACTGTATAACAATTGCTCCCTTACTTCTTTGATTGATCGATTCATTGTTTTTTGAATTTAGATAAGAATTTCAGGAGCTTTGATGCGGCCCTCGAAATTTAGATTTCTGAAATTTCCATTTGTTAACAAGCAATTGCTTGAAAATAATATAATTCTATTGACTATCACTTCATTGTTTAGTTTAGAAGTGAAATACGTTCAATGTCTTGCGTACAGACTTTGTTGGGAACAAATGTCGACAAAACTACATAGTAAGGTGAAATCAGTAAGAGTTATGATTTTCTTTTCCAGGAATTGCAAGGCCGGGCTTAGAGCAACTCCTACTAAATATGCCACATCTGCCACAGGCTCAGGCTTCAAAACCATACTCATTTTTGCTACTACTAGAGTAAGTGGATCAGTCTTCGACATCTGGTCATAATTTCTTGAGGACTTCTTATGACTACAGGCAACTACTAGGCTGGACATAGCCTGAAGCACTTCCACCAGCGTTGTTACATGATGCTTGAGCTGGTTGATTCCTGTAGGTGAGTTTTACGTCCTGCAGTTGAATCCCAGTACAGGGATAACTTTTACTGCAATCGAATTTAACTGCAACAGGATTTGTTGATGTTCCATGGATGTCTTGGTATGTTATATGGCTTATTCTAACCCCAGAAACCTGTGCAAAGTAGAACCGTTTACATTTTCTAGATAAATCAAGTATCAATATTCAAAGGCAAACGTGGTAAAATTTCATAATTTACACTACCTGACCAGGACAATCTCCTGCTCCAGGGCAATAATTCTGATCAATGACAATGGGATTCTGGACATTGTTCATCAGGGAATGCTGGAAAAAGATGTCCCTGGCAAAGCCATTGCTGGGTCTTTCCCAGGTTTTGATTCTAAATCCATTTTCAGTACCAGTGAATGTTGTGGTCGTGACTGTACATTTTGCACACCAGCTTCTTGCAGGTCTTTCCTAAACTTCCAATACTGTAGGCAACAATACACAAATTGCATGGCATAAATAAATTCATGCACTATCCACAGGCGGTGTCTAATAATAGAATGGTGTACTTATTTGATTTTTTTACCTGATTCCATGGCCAGGTCCACATGCAACATTTTCGACCCACATGTTGGTGGTACCAGGGCCTATTGAGACACAATCATCTCCTGTTCCGATCTTAGAATTCAATATCTTAACGCCGGTTGAAGATTGGACGTGAATACCGTCAGTGTTTGGGCTAGTACTGGAGGCAGACACTCTGACCCCTTGAACTTTCACGTTCTGACAGGCGTTGATGACAATGTGGAACATTTGGCTGTTTAGCGATGTCAATTCGCTGATCACAATGTTGTCTGAATTTGAAAACTCCATTGACTGCAGGACCAGAAAACAATTAACTAGGAATTTGGTCAATGTGATCAGTGCTTTAGAGCCACCAGGTTATGTAAAATAAAAGCTACACTAAGCGATTTCTACAAGTGAACCTAGTTGACCAAGGAAAAGGTACAGAAAAAAATGTGTGAACATGAGTTAAACTACGTTATCGACAATTATGGAAGTGTAGCAAAGTTTAAAACCAAAAAAAAGCTTGTAAGGAATCTGCCCAGGATGCTACCAAAAGAAGGGAAATTGTAACTGTTTTTCAGCTTGACATACCGTTGCACCAGAGGGACAACTCTTTTTAGATGCCTTGCAAGACCAAAGTGCAGTGCCTTGAGCATCAAGGGTCCCGCCAGAAACCGTGACGCCGGCAACATGCTCGAATATTAACCAATTTCCTGCAGTGGCAATGGCCTGATAGTCAGATGGAGCCACAAGAGTTCCATCTATACGTACTACAATGGCACTGTTCTTGCAAGGACCTTGGAAAGCGACTTTGTTAGCTATAGAGAACCTTCCTTCGGGAATATAAACAGTGGCAGCCTGGCAGGTATTGTTGATGCACAAGCTTGAGCCCAAGCTGCAAGAAATGCATTTGCGGAGTTGGTAACGCCATCAGGTTTCGCACCATAGGTCAACACGTTGTAGTTTGCAGCCATTGACACGGTGGAAGTGAAGGAAATAAAGAGGAATGCTAGACGAATAAGGCTCATCGTTGATGTTGCCATTTTTTTGATTGAGTGAAAAGTTGACAAGCACGACAAAGGAAGAGACAATGACAGAGGGAGAGAGTCGGGTATGGAGATAGTGAGGAGCTGAAATTGTGGACGAGGTGGAATTTATTTATAGGAACTTTTGAGAGGTGGGTTTGGTTGTCATTTGCAGATTTTAGACAACATAGACAAAATATTCATATTCCATAAACGAATATTAAATTAAATTGAATTTAAATTGTTGCTCTAATGTTAATTAAATTGAAGAATGTAATGAAGATGGCAATCTAACCGGGCAATGTTCAAATGTTGTGAAACAATGGATTATGGGCTGAACGTGCATGGCACGTTCAAATATTTGTTACTTTTATAGTTGCTTCAGAGTGGACGAATAAAAAGGAATAGGTTAATTAACTAAAATTAAGGACCAGCATCAGAAATTATTGGAGTACAGTGCTTATGTTGTGTATCTATTAGGAGTTTGATTTTATGAGAATTGCATGAAACGAGAAGTGAGTCTTCGCATATGGTTATGCAACAATTTCCTCGAAAAGAAATAGTTCAATTTTGATATAAATAATTGGTTTTAGTTTTATATTTTTTACAGGGAAGAGTTTAATAAGAATTAGTACAAGAATAGCCTGATAAGGCTATCTTAAAACTCCCGAGAAAGTGAATCCAGATCTTCTATTTAATATTATGGTCTTTTATTGTGTTTAATGAATTTCAGCCGTTTATTTATGTGAATTTTGTGTAAATCTTGCATAATAGTTGAGATTTTATGAAACAAAATAAAACAGGATAATATTAAACAGATGATCTTGGTCATGAGAAAGCCCTAATCCACAAATTAATCAAATCCCACGTGAAGTTGTATTGGTATTTGCGATAGTAATGTTTGCATGTAGGACTGTCCTTAAATCGACAACTTCGTGCCTGAACTTGACTCGCTGAGAGACAAGGATGATCCTGACATATTAAGACTCTGCATGGCACGAAAGCTTCTAAACTATCCTCTTATATGATATGGTGGGATTCATTTTGATTGCAATTCAGGGCATCCGGAAACTTTTGTTTTAAGAATTCGGTATCGTGATAAGCTCCGTTGACATTCCCATTTCCTTAATTACGTTAGCATATGGGCACGTGCTATTCCTTGTGATTTCAAAGTTGGTCTTCTTTATCCTATGGTTTATAATGTAGCATGCATATATATGTTACGCAATCCTAACATATGTAATATTTGGTAAATAAATGGTTAATAAGACAAAGAGCTGATCATAAAAAATATATATGTCAAGCCAAAGCCTTAGAAAACCTTCTGTAAATGGTATATTTGAAATGTAAAAATGCCATATAGCTAAAAGATTAGTAATGAAACTTAAGTATGAATAAATCACTTCTGACTACATTAGCATTAAGTTAAATAACATATAATATCAATGTAAGCGAAGTGAGAAAGTAATAAGTAACGTATTTAATTAACTATAATATCCAATTATTATGTTGGTGATTATGCCTGCAACTGTATGGATCTCACGTAAGTCCCGTAAAATAAATGATTGAAATTTTATGAAATAAAAAAATAGAATAATATTAAACAGAGTATCTTTTCTTATTTGACACTCGGAGATTTATTAGTGAACATTCCTACTGAAACAGTGTAGGATTCAAGTCATTTCAATCGAAACAAAAAATTCATATTAATTCGGATAATGATTAATGATATTACCCACGTGCAAAGTCAATCGTGAAAGAGAAGGGCAATTTGTGAAAATAGTGCTTTTAACCAACCTAAGCGCCAAATGTTTTAATGCAATGTTATGAAACTCAGATTGGTCATTAAATTGGTGGCTTTATTAGTTACTAATTTGGCCGGTTTGATCGGTTCAATCATTGATCGAACTGGTGTGACATAATAATTATGCAATAATTATATTTAATTATATATAATATTAAAAAAATTAAAAAATTATCAAACCGGTCCGACCAGTCAAAAACCAGTCAATTGACCAGTTTTGACTGGTTCAGACTGGTCCGATAAAATACCGATTTTGAGCCATAAATCAGACCGGACCACCAATCGGTCGGACCGGTCAGACCGACCGGTCCGGTCTGGGTTTAAGAAAGTTCAATGGATTTGAGGGGAGAAAAGCCGTTGAACATTTTCCAAGAAATGAAAATAAAGGTGCCTACCCTATATCTCTCTTACACTATTTAATTTTTAGGAGAAAAACAAGAAGTTATATAAGATTTTCAACTGCAAAAAAACAAAAAGAAAAGATGATTTTATGGAGAAAATGTATTATTACAAATAAAAAAATAGACTTTTAAGTTCAAAGGACATGTTTCCTTATTTAAAAATTTGAAAATCTTGCTTTCGTTTACATCTTTGATTTTGCTCTAAAATCTTAAGTAGCATTGATTTATTACATTTAAGATTTTGATTCCTTAACATGTTTTCTAGAGTTCTATGTGATTTCGAAGAACCAAACTTTCTGCAATATACCAACGCTATGCCCATATAACCCCAGTGTTATCCAGAGACTTGTGATTCAAAGAGCTGATGCATATACAGATCTTGTGCCTAACAAATCTAGTTTACTCTTAGAAGGATGGAAGTCAACAAACATCACATGGCATCTACGGAAACACGAAACCTTGCCTAAAACAGGGAAGCCATGAAACAAGGCAGCCAACTTTTATGAGCACAATCTATTCCAACCACAAAAACATAGTTCACGCATTAGATAGACATGCACTTCTTGATGTACTTCAGTTTGTAAGAGGTTGCATTATCAGCATGTGGTTAGCTTAATACAATTTCACCAATAAAATGCATATAATGGGTGGTTTAGTTAATCAGTCAAATACAATTTCGCCTTGAATAATGTTAGCATAGTCTTCTAGTTGAGTTATCAACAGCCGGAGCAAGCACATGTGAGCATCTAAATAGAGACGTCACGAAACTATGTTTTGAAAATGGGTTGGATTCTTTTGGTGGAAACTCCAAATTGGAATTCTTAGTTCTTGAAGATCAGTGGCATGTCTTATCAGATCAGTTAATGTTATAATTTGACGATGTCACCAATTTGTTGCCCTTCCCATATTGGTCAATGGCTTAAGAAGTTTAAAGCAAGTCAGTTTAAGCCCATACTTTCGTGTTCTAGACAACATGCGCCATGGGAAAGATGATCCCAAGAACGAGCTCCCATGTAGTATAGGCTAGACAAGACAGAATGGTGCAATTATGCGTCGTTTAGCAAGCTCTTTCTTGCTGCTTCAACTTAATAACTTCCTCCATGTTTACAGAGAATGGACAAATTTAAAAATCTGTACAGAGACTCATTCTCTCATTTTTTTATTTAAACCAACAGAATGATATATCATAACAGGAAAAGAAAAGCAAACAGATTGATATACCATGCATGATGGCCGTGTCACGTGAATGGCTGATTGTTCTTTTCTTTTTGGTTTCTTGAATCAAGAAAAGGAAAGAATTCAAGCAAACTACGTACATACCTGTGCATGTAGTCCTATCCGGGAATGTTGTTAGAAAAGGATGAGTAACAAGTGAAAAAATCTCTAATAGTTTAAGTTTCTATTCCGCAACGTTCTTCACATGCAAGCGCCATTGAAAGGCATTCAATGTGAGCACTGTACAAACAGGAAAAGTAAACCATAAAAATACTGATATCCAAATTGCACGAGATGGGCAAAGGAAAAACTGGAACATCAAATAGGTCAAGTGAGCGAGTAACCCACGTTACATTTAGGCACGTCTTTTGCTTTTTATAGATCATATCCAATTCGAAACAACGACTAACATACTAGCTCAGAAGCTATAAATACCCCTTAGTAGGCTCTAAGTTCCACCAACACATTCTTCTAGTGCCCAACGTCTCTTAAGCCTTTCGTCTCCCTATATATCTGATTCTCTCTTTTTGCTTACAGAAACAAGAACGGAATGGCAAACTCACTGAATTATCATCTTTCAATCGTTACACTTTTATTTGTCATCATTTCCTTTACTGCACCATCATCTTTAGCAACTGCTTCTCAGCATAATGTGTTAAGTTATGGTGCTAAACCTGATGGTACATCAGACTCAACCAAGGCCTTTGTTGCTGCTTGGAACCAAGCTTGTAGCTCCTCTAGTCCAGCAACCATTTATGCTCCAACGGGAAGGTTCGCTCTTCGAAATGTAAAATTTCAGGGTCCTTGCAAGAACAATGCAATCACTGTTCGTATAGACGGCACTCTTCTGGCTCCATCAAGCTACGAAGTTATAGGAAATGTCGGAAACTGGATTTTGTTTGAACAGGTTAATGGGGTTACCGTCTCTGGTGGAGTGCTTGATGGACAGGGTGCCGGTTTATGGGCATGTAAGGCCTCGGGCAAGAGTTGTCCCACTGGTGCCACGGTATGTGAAGAAGTGCAAAAACTTAGTCGAAGCTTATTAGTTATTTTTATGTAATTTTAATGGATAAAAATCGATCGTATATAAATGTAACTGTTTCTTGCTTATGTGCAGACTCTACAATTCTCCAACTCTAACAACATTATGATCAGTGGATTGTCGTCTCTAAATAGCCAAATATTCCACATAGTCATATATAACAGCCACCAAGTCAAAATTCAAGGAGTTAAGGTCTCTGCCTCTGGCAATAGCCCAAACACTGACGGTATTCATGTTGAAAAGTCGACCGGTGTTACAATTTTGAGCTCCAAATTAGGCACCGGCGATGATTGTGTCTCCATTGGTCCTGGTACAACCAACCTTTGGATTGAAAATGTTGCATGTGGCCCTGGACATGGAATCAGGTATACAAAACAACCAATGAAATGTATGCAACCCTTTTGTATAGTATTGTTGAACGTGGAGCTAAAAAGTTAAGCATGTGTGGTTGATGCAGTGTTGGGAGTTTGGGGAAGGAAGTTAAGGAGCCCGGTGTACAAAATGTGACAGTTAAATCTGTTACCTTTACTGGTACTCAAAACGGGGCAAGAATTAAGTCATGGGGGAGACAAAGCAGCGGTTTTGCCAGGAATATAGTTTTCCAACATATTCTCATGAACAACGTCCAGAATCCCATTGTCATCGACCAAAACTACTGCCCCAATAACCAAAATTGTCCTGGTTTGGTAGGTTCTCTTCTGTAACTAGCTAATCTGTCACTGTCTGGGTTTCGACAATTGCAATTTAGAATCTTGTTAAGTAGGCAGCTGGTTAAGTTATCTTATTATATTTGTTTTTTCAATCAAGCAGGCTTCTGGAATTAAAATCAGTGATGTGACATACCAAGACATCCATGGAACCTCAGCAACAAAAGTTGCTGTCAAATTTGATTGTAGTACAAAGTATCCATGTACTGGCCTTAATTTGGAAGATGTAAAGCTCACTTACCAGAACCAACCCGCCGTTTCGTCTTGCAAGAATGCTGATGGAGGCGCCACTGGTTCCTTACAGTCCAATAGTTGTCTGTGAGGACCCAAAATTCCTTTATTCATTATGGTGCATTTTAACCATCTTACTCATAATAAGATTCCACAATTATTTGCCTTTGTGGTCTTATTTTGAGGCTGAGGTTGAGGCATACATACATATTAGCAGAAAAGTTATACTAAGACAAAGTGATGTTAGTAAATAATTTGTACTTTGTATTGCTGACTAAGTTATAGTATTTACATTATATTTCTTAGATGAGCCTATGGCGTCTCCAAAAAAATTGTGATAGTTTGGAACCCTGCTCTTGTAAGAGAAATGATATTTACAATCTCAATAAATTAAATCTTTCTCTTGTAAATAAAAACATATAATTAATTTTTACTTTTTACCCAATGTTGCCTGATATTTTTCAATTGAGTTGATAATTATTAGCTATGTGATCTTTTATGCTTATATGGGTAGATTAACGACATCATAATAAGATATTAAACTTTAATTAATGGCTTCTAATTTAGATTAAAACAGTCAAGATATCATCCTTTATCATAATCAATAATGTGGACTTCAGGATAAACATCAATTTCCTTTCTTTTACTTCAAGAAAGATATATTAAAATACACTGCAAAATGGAAAGCATCATATGCCCAACAACAAGCTTGTGTTTCACAGAAAGTATGACCAAAATCCATTCACAAGGGAACTTCTCAAACATATTTACCTAAAACGCGGAAGGTTGTAACAAATGATTAATTGCTAATTTAATACAAAAGATCACCAATGGCAAACTGGGTTTGTCCTTCTATCTTGAAGACAAGCTCAAAGAGTTAAAATTTCACTATTAAGAACTTGTAAACATTTGTCTACGACGATCAAAGGGTTACATTTTTTATTTCTACTTATTGTTTACATATGGTTTGTCGAACTTTTCTAATCATATCTTGACCATTTTGTTATCATCAACTTAACGCAATTATGTTGAGAAACACGGAATGTGGGATGGATTGCGGGCTCTTTAGGAAGCTCCAAAGTGTAAACTACTAATTAATCTTGGTTGCAATATGAAATGACCTATAATATAATGGAGCTAGTTTCTGGTTTGTCCTTTTTTTCATAGAGTGCTATCAATATGGTTGCAGATAGAAATAGATCCATTATCCCACTTTAAATTCTCTTTTCATCCTCTTTTCATCTGTATAACGCTTCTTCCTCTATTACACTATGTTTAAGTAGAATTTCATTATATGGAGTGCTACCTTTTGATCTCTTAATGCTTGATCTATCATAAGGTTATGGGAGTCCCCATTAAATATGGTACATATAAAGGAGATAAGTTTCTAGTGTCTTGTTAATGGCCTCTGATTGTCCGTCTATTTGAGGTGGTAGGACGTGGAAATTTTTAAGCTAACCCCTATAGTTTGAATCACTCCTGCCAAAACACACCTAAAAATATGGGATTGCGGTCACTTATTATTGCTTCTGACATTCCATGCAATTTAAAAACATGGTCGACGAAAGTTTGTGCAACTTCCTAGGCTGTGCAAGGATGTCCAAGAGCCATGAAATGGGTGTACTTACTCAATTGATCAACTTAAAAGGGATAAGCCTTTGATAAAGTCTATACCTCTGGTTAACTGTTTCCAATGAAGCAAACTATATACTCGTTAATTGTTGCAAAAATGTTAGTGTGCCCTCCTTAAGGGCTATCATGTGTAATGGATATAATTTTCCTCCTTAATTCCTCGCTATAGTCGATGACCAATCTACCTTTTCATCATAACAGGTCATTTTTTATTCATAATTCATCGTCTGGACTTCCTGATCTTCCAACTTACTGATTAGGTCCCTGATGGTAATGTCCTTTCTCCACCCTTCTTTGAGTTCCTTCGTTAGGGTTGCCTAGATTTGGGACACCATCAATGCCAATAATTAATGACTAGAAATTCAGAATAACGTATCAATTGTTGTGTTTTCCTTATTGAAAATGACTTGATAGTTGTAACATATCAATTTTGGCGTCCCATTTTTTTAAAATGGTGTTGAAATCCTTTGCTTTAATAAAAATTTCAGGCTTTTGTAGTCCGTTAAGACTTTAAAAATCTCCCATTTAGATAGTGATGACATTGTTTCACCACTTTGATGATGACTAAGAATGTAACATCCCATCACCGATGGGAAAGGTATTTTAGTAAATTGGGACGGGTTAGGAGTATTGAATCATAACTCGGCATAAACATACATCATATAGCCTCTATAACTGATGGTTTATTGCACTTGCTCATGGTATACATGTATTCATGACATTTTCCGGCTTAGGTTTCAAATTGAGATCTTTTGTGAAATTTATGGGATAATTGTATTTGAAAAAATTATTCTGAGTGCGCCATAAATTGTTTTCCATTTTAACGGATTTTTAGGAATTTTTCTGGAATTTTCCGGAGAAAATTTCCGGACCGGAAAAATCGCCAAGTGGCTAACCGGTTGTTTCTCGGTATCAAAAATTTTTATCCAGTGGCACTACAATATTGGATACATTATTTTGGGATTGTAATTAGGGCCATTAGAATTGAATAGGTCAAATTAAGGAAATCCTATTAAATATTTTATCTTATCCTTATTTTATTGTTTTTTTTAGACAATTGCCAAATGTCCAACGAATTTATTGCATTTGTCTTTTCCTAGCTATTGTTTTTCGGCTACTTAAAGGGAAAGAAGGGAAAAACCTCATTGTTATTGCTTAAATCCTCCTTCCTCCGAAACTTCACTTTCCCTTCTTCTCCATTTGTTGTTCTTTAAGTTTCTTAGTGTTTAGCTCTCCCTTCCTCTTTGTTCCTCCTAAAAAGGGCCAAGCATACACTCCTTTCTTTTTTGGCATGATGATATACATGTTTGATGTTAGAAGAAAGTAGAGAAAGTGAGAAATTGGTGTGCTTTGAAGTGGAAAAAGCTAAGTAGGTAAGTAAGTTTAATTAGGTTTTTAATGATGCTTAAGTATGAATTTATGAATCATGGTAGTTAGAAGCCATTATGGGAATCACTTGTGCATTTATTTCATGATGATAAGGGTAGGTTTGAATGGGTTTAAA
>JANIHY010000001.1:20076708-20090915 GCA_027479065.1 Erythroxylum brevipes
AGAAATTTATGGTTTCAAAAATTAGTGGATTTCATATTAATGCTTTATGATTTTTGATGCCATGTGGAGTGTTAGTGTTTGTTCGTAGCGCACCCTTATCGTAGGGTGTGTGTCGGAATGACCTACGGGCGTCCCGATACATATCCTAGGGTAAGGGGGTGCTACAAAGAATATCTTCCTGTAGGTTGAAAGACCTTGGTGTTTGGGCACCAGTGCTTTACCAAGGAATGCGATGGCATGTCCTTCTTATTGGAGTACCATCTTTATCCCTTTCTCGCACGCATCTATTTCTACAGTGAAGTCATAAGAAGTTACGTAACGTGAGAAAGGGGCTTGTTACCAGCTTCTTGAATGCTCAATATTGATCCTCTTGCCATTCCCACTTCTTTGTGACTTGTTTATTTAATAGTATGTTCAAAGTTTTGGCTATTATCCCAAAGTGTGTTATGGAGTGCCTATAGTAGTCCAAGGAAACCATTGAGTTCTTTCAATGTTTGTGGAGGTGGCCAATGTTAGATGCTTTGAAATTTCTTAGCGTCTATTGCAACTTCGTTTTCATAGATGGAGTGTCCCAAGTACTTAAGTTGTTTGGCATAAAAAACAAACTTGCTCCTATTAAGAAAGATTTGTTGTTGCTTTAAAAATTATAGAGCCTTCCGTAAAAGCTCTAAATATTACATGAGGAGTTGTCAAAGAAGACTAACATGAACTGCTGTAAGTATGGCCTAAAAACCTTGCTCATCAGGCTTTGGAATGTTGAAGGCACGTTTGTAAACCCAAAGGGCATTACTAAAAATTTGAAATGGCCATCATATGTTTTGAAATCGATTTTGGGGATATCCTCTTCCTTCATCCAAATTTGATGATAACCAAACTTAAGATATAATTTCAAATACCAACTTGGCCCTTTTAATTCTTCCAATAGTTCTTTAATCATCGGAATAAGAAATTTACCTTTGATGGTATGCTTTTTTAACTCTCTGTAATCAATATATATATGCCATGTATTGTCTTTCTTTTTGACTAAGATTATTGACAATACATATAGGCTTATACCTGACTTGATGAAACCTTCCTCTAACAAGTCCTGCATTGAATGTTTTATTGCATCTTTTTGTTTTCCTCAATATCTATATAGACGTATCTTGATGGATTTAACTCCCTATTTAAGAGGAATGTTATGATCATGAGTTATTATCGAAGGTAGTCGTCTTAGCTCCTGGAACACCTCTCCAAATTCCACCAATAGCCCTTCTATTTCTTCTCTGGTGTTCATTTTATTTTCTAAGGAAAGATGTTGCATATGGATCTCCGCCGGATGTGTGAGATAGAATATAAACCATGAATTCCTACTTGAATTTGATATCAATATATGGAAACCCTTACCTGAGATTTTATAGGGTCCTTCCTTTGGGTTTCTAGTTAATTTTACAGTTTTACCCTCCCATTGAAACTCCATTGTTTGTTCTCTAAAGTTACAAAGCACATCACCCAAAACCATGTCACATCCCCCTAATTTGATGAAAAGAATCTCAGTAGTGTATCTCAAACGTTACATCTCCTAAGTAAAATTCTTACAAATTTGGTGACACTTTGTTTTAGGCCTCCTCCCATTGTGATAGTTAATGTTGTAATGTCTAACACCTATATATTGCCTTTCCTTATCAGCTCTTCATTGAGGAAATTGTGGGCACTTCCACTATTGATGAGGATGTGCAACAACTTCTTTTAATGGCTAACAATCACCGTCATTTGCTTAAACTCGCCTTGGTCTCTTAATCCCTACATTGCCTCCAAGGATACCACAGGGTTGGTCAATATCCTTTCATCTTTTTCTTTGTTAGTTTTGTCATTTTCTATTAAGTCCTCCTCTTCTATCACGTATAAATGAAACTACTTTTTCTTGTATTTGTGTCCCAACGTACATTTCTCATCGCACTAAAAACAAAATCCTTTTGCCCTTTTCTCATCAAACTCTCTACTATTCATAGATTTCGTGCCTTTGATGTTTATATTGTAGCTAGGTTTGCTTCCATTTCTCTGGAGCACCAGTGTAAGGAGTAGACTTGCTTTGGACTTCTTTTAGGAAGGGAAGGTCGCAATGTTTCCATCCTTGTATGTAGAGTTCACTCCAGTTCCTACTATCTAGGAGCCTGAGTACACCAGTACACTGGCAACCACTATAACTTCCTATTTCCTAGTAAGTGCACATGCTTACTGGAGTGATTGTGGATCCATCAATTTCGCTGTGAGCTACATTAATTTCGCTATGAGCTACATTTTCAACTTAGGATCCTTTAAGAAAAAACCTGTTAAATAGGTCTCTGGAAGGGTTAGTTTATTCAAATGTTTTTCAAACTGTGAACAATATCCCTGTACCGATCCCTCCTATTTAAGAATCTTCAATGGGATCTTCAAATATTTCTTCATCAAACCTCTATCTTAATGTAGTTATAAACTCCTCCCAACCTATTGATTCTTCATCACTTTTGCTCTTGATTATTAACTAGAACCATTTTTATGACATGTTGTTCATATGTAAAGATGCCACTCAAGCATTTAGTTCTTCTAGAGTATGTTAGATTGTGAAGAACTGTTCACACCTATAAATCCAACTTCTCACCTTACTCCCATCGAAGGTCAAAAAATCTAACTTGCTAAATCTAGTTAAAAGAGTATAGTTTCCTGAATCACCAAAATTTTGAGATGCCACTTCTGAGTTCTTCATCCCTATTTTCTGTATAAGTTGTTGAAATATGGATTTGATACCATTAATTTCTTTTTTGTTCCTCATTTGTGCTGCAAAAGATTCTTCATTCCTTCTTCTAAATGCCTTACCTTTGCCCCTTGTGTTTTCCACCATCATGCCTGATCCAATAATCACCTGCTCTATCTTTGATACTAAATGTTTTGGTAATTTTTAGTAGTAAATAAGAAATAGGTGTGATAGAAAGAGAGTAAAAATTTGCTTCAAAATTTTCATATTTAATAAAATCATTACAAAAACTATAGGAATAATAATATGGCATTTACGATTATGACATGCATAGCCATCCTAACTAGTTTGTTACAACCATTGTAGATTCTATGTGTCTTTATGTTATTTGCTGATGCTTTCTTCTTCAATCATGTCTATCTTCTTCTTCATGTTCTTCATTTTCATCCATGACATCATTCTCTCTCTTTCTTTGTCTGCTCCTTTAGCTAATTATTATTTGTAACATGTCATTCCTCTACTGGTGTTGGTAAAGTTATCAGCTACTTAGAGTTGTTTGTGTGAAAGGTTATTATCATTTAAGATTATATGCTTGCTTCTTGTTCTCTGTGTTGCCTAAGGATTCTCCGTAAGGTGTCCTTTTTTTATGATCCCCTTCATTTAACGCATCTTTGGTTTCTTTCTATGCAAATGTAGTACATGCATGCCCCTAAAATGGTTCGTCTTCCTTTTCCTTGCTTCAGATGTATGTGTGTTGTGTTTGATCAAAATGAGTGCTTGATTGAATTCTAGGTAATTTGTGTTGATAGGGTGGGTGTCTTGCACCCTTAACCATATCCATTTGGAGTACTCATAGTTGAAGAAAAGGTGCTTTGAGGTTTTCTTTTCTATTTGGTAGAGAAAACATCTATTTCGTAGGTTTAGAAAGGCAAGTTTGTCTTTGGTAGTAAGACCACTTTTGATGATTAGCCACATTAGACAGGATATTTTTAGAGGTAGGACCTTGTTCTTAACAAGTTTGTACCATTCAACTTTGGCATTTTTCCTCCTTAGTAGTTCTCTATAGGACTTTTTAGTAAACTAGGTTTCAAATTCCATATGTAGTAGTCCTCTACATTAATCCTATGAAGCCTATAGTTTTGTAGTAAGTGAGATATTGAGTCAGGATAATTGTCCCATTGGTCTTTTTCGATCCATTCTTCTAATCTGGCATTAATTTGAAATTGATTTAACCAATCCACATAGTGAGCAAGTTGGGCAAGAGGAACCCTTTTAAGCCAAATATTAAAGTATAGAGAAACTCTCGTAACATTTTAAATTTTGCATATAATAGCCTCAGAGATATATTCTCTTGCTCCATATAAATTCCTTATAAAGTTAGAGTGAGTTGCTTTAATTTCTAGTTCCTATAAACTTCTACCTTTTAGCCTATAGTAATGAGTCCATTTAGACCATAGTGATCTTTTTCTCTTTAAGAGATTCTAGACTCTTTTGGCTAGAATAGTTTGCTTGCTTAATTTGATTAGCTAAGTTCCTAACCCACCTTCCCCAACTTGTAGGCATATACCTTTCCATTTAGCCTTACCCCATCCTTTCTTCTCTCGTCATCCTCCCTATAGGAATCTCTTTAAACTTTTCTCCAGAGATCATTATTGCTCTAATGGTTAAGTCTTTTGGTACCTTTTATAACAAAAAGCTAGCTCCTTTACACCTAAGCTTTCTTGTAGATATAGGTAGCCCCAAGAATTGAAAATATTGCTTCTTAACTTCCAACAGAAGGGTCATTGATTTGCATATTTCCTCATAAGATTTTGTAGGGAGTTTTGTCCTTATAGATGCTTTTAGGATAGAGTATGTTGAGCTACTAGAGTTCCCAGTGCCAATAAATTATTTATAATACTGGTCTTTCTTGGTTTCTTCCTTCCCAAAGATCATAACCCCCTGTGAATTCCTTAGGCTTGTTGCCCTATTAGATGTGCTTTTGGATTTAACAATGTTATGATAAAAAATAGTACTTTTGTCCCTATCTCTTTACCATGTCAACCTTCTCTTTATTTGAGAATAGAATGATGGATATATGTGGCCTATTGGTATTTTATAAGAGGCCTACTTTCCTCCTCTTTTAGGTAGATGTCATTAGGGGTGATTGTAGATATCTTCTAAGATTTTTAGTAGGTTTACTTTGGATTGCTCAAACATCTCTTTAATGTACATCAACTTCCTTCTACTAAGCTTCTTAATTTCATCTTTGATTAGATCATCCTAACACATTGGAATTGTTTGGTACCTTTTATCATAGGTGGTCACATCTTCTTAGAGCTTCCAATAACCCCTCCTCAATTAGACAATCGTTGAACTAAAAGGGTCCTCTTTGTCTTCTGCGTGATCTCCATATTCTGGATGATTATTGGAGAATGACTAGAAATTCTTATAGATTCAAAATTTTCTAAGCTTCCTAGAAATTTATCTAACCAATGATCATTAATGAGAGCTTTGTCCAATTTCTTCCTTAAAAGTTGAGCTATGATTTGGTTGTTCCACTAGGTTAATAACCTACCTTCTATTTTTAAGTACATGGCCCTTATATGTTTGATTCATTCCTTTAGACCGCTTGTATAGAAATGAGACCCCATATAGCCGTCCTCCTTGCTCCTATGCATCATGTTGTTGAAATCTCCTAGGATAATCAATGGGTCATGGATAGAGATGCTAATATCTTCTAGTTTTTTTTTCTTCATAAAAGATTCCTTTGGTAGTTAAAATTAGTTCCATATACAATGGTATTATAGAAGGATTAGTTTAGTTCCTTCACTTTAATCTAAAGCATTTGATCAATTAAGTCCCTCAAACATACCATGACCCTTGCTTTGTTGTAAGTTAGTATAACTTGACCATAGTAGTAATGATTATTATTTAATAAAAAGACCATTGCCTGCTAAATGGTCCTCATTTGGTGATGATTATTAAAATCGTCACCAAAAAGGCCTACTTTTTTGCGACGATTTTTAAAATCATCGATAAAAGCTTATTTTTAGCTTTGATTTTAAAATGTAGCAAAAAAAAACGTCATCAAATGTCTACCTTGTTATAGTGACACAAAGTCCTAGAGCAATGTTGTGAATCAGTTGGTTAGTTCGTATGTAGGTATTCTGGTTTGAAATGCGGTGAAATATGTTTGAAAGTGAGTTACTTAGTTTTGGTTCTACATTGGCAAGCATTTAATTCACAATCTCCAACTTAAAATTTGATATTTTAGATAAATTTGTTAGTTTTATTTTTTCATTTATTTAAAGAAATTTCATATACAAGTTATATTACTAACATGTGGTTATATGGTATGTTGAATAAAGGTTAGAATATAGATGAGCAAAGTCACTTGGTTAGTCACCAACGGTGCTGCTTTGTTGGAAAATTTCTAACTATATTGATTTACTACATTTAATAATTTATTCCAAGAGGGATTCGCTTACATCTCTAGTAAATACCAATCCTATGCGCATAACATCAATGTTATACAAAGAATCGTGATACAAATAAAGAATTGTGATACAAAGAGCTGAATTCCACATAAGTATTGTGCCTAACAAATCTAATCTACTCTTGTAAAGATGAAAGTCAACAAAGCATCACATGGTAGTCGTAGAAACAAGAAAACGTTACTTGAACATAAGCAAGCCATGAAACAAGGCAGCTGACATTTACGAGTATAACCTATTCCAGCCACACCAAAAATCAATTGCTCACGTCTTATAAAATTGCACTTCTTGATATGCAAGAACGGTTGATGTTGACTCGAGGAAGCATTATCAACATGAGATTGGCCATGAACATTGTAGTATTAAATAGCTGAATAGAATTTCGACTATATAGCCAGTCATATTGGTTTAGTAATTAACTATCAAAACAATATCACCAAGAACAATGTAGTTGTATAAATAGTTAAGCATTCCCTGCCATACATGTAGAAGTAATAGCATCCATTTGTGAACACCAGAAGCAAGCACATGTGAGATACAGACGTTACGAAACTATTCTTTGAAAATGAGTTTGATTTTCTTGGTGGAATTCCAAATTGGAAGTCTTAGTTCTTAAAGATTAGTGCTATGTCTTATCAGAGTACACGCTATGTTTGATGTCAATAACCGACGTTACCTATTTGTTACTTCTCCTCCCTATATTGGTTAGTGGCTTGAAATGTTCTAAATAAAACTAAATTAAGCCCATCCTTTCGTGTTTTAGAGAACAAGGGCGGAGGACAGAAGATCCCAAGAACAAGCTCCCACGCAGTATTGGCTGGACAAGGCATAATGCGTGCAATTATGTGTCGTCTAGCTAGCTATTATCTTTGCTGCTTCAGATTGGTAAACCATAACAGGAAAAGAAAAGGTCCAAGTTCTGCGCGCAGGGTGGCGGCTTCCTTTATCATTAATGATGGTCGTGTCACGTTAACAGCGGATTGTTCTTTTCTTTAAGCTTCTTAACTCAAAAAAAGGAAAGAATTCAAGAAAACTACGTATTTACCTGTGCATGTAGTCCTATCTGGGAATGTTGTTAGAAAACGACGTGTAAAAATTGAAAAAATCTAACAGTTTAAGTTCCTATTCCGCAACATTCTTCACATGGAAGGGCCATTGAAAGGCAATCAATGTGAGCACTGTACAAACAGGAAAAGTAAACTATAAAAATACTTGTGTCCAAATTTCAAGAGATGGAAAAATTAATGTTTTAAAAATCGGACCGAACATTAAGAGGCGTGCACTTAAAGTTCAGCAAAATTTTGAGGTCTTGGGTTCGAGTCGTGGGCCACCTTTGACCAAAGAGGACAATACCTGGAGTGATGGCGGTAGAGACCGGGCTCTACAAGAAAGAATACTTGTAAATTTGACAAAGTATAGTGAAATCTCAGAAGAACTCTGAGGACTGAACGTAGCCCAAGATTTGGGGTGAACCAATATAAAAATCACAGCGTCTATCTTCTAACTCTTTACTTTTAATTTCTCTTGTTCTTATACAAGTTTATAGAAGCTATTTGCGATTTAACTACGTAACTATTTTTGTATAACATTTGTGGTACTCTTTAACATTTGAAAAAGTTTCTTTTTCAAGAAATATCAAAGGTTTTGTATTCATGAAAAGAATACACAATTCAACTCCCCTTCTTGTGTACTTCGTCTATTGTACGTGAGTTCTATATGAACGTGTGATTTACTTCATTAATAACCAGTACTTATTAGGAGAAGAGAAACAACTCATTTTTGTTTCTTTGGAGCACTAACAATCATTTCTTTAAGATTGTACCCAGAGCTCAGAGGATAATGTTGGTAAACTTGCATGCTTATACTTTATTGTTTGAACTTTGGTTTCAAAACTCGTTGTGGTAAGCAATTGTTCTATTATTCTCTAAAAAATAATTGGAAAGGAAAAAGATAAAAAAACCAAAGATAAAGAAAGGCAATGACTATAAAAGAGGATGAAAAAATGTGGAAGATAACAGTCTATCTCACTAACTAGGAGGAATTATTAAAAAAACACTGGAAGAGAAAACAATATATGTATAAATAGATACATAATGAAAAATAGGGGGAAAACATAATAAGAAGAGAAAGACATAGAAAAAATGACCATGAGCTAGGAAAATTAGAAAAAGGAAATAATCATAAAAATGGTATGCATCTCTATGCAACTTCTCCTCAATTCTTGATCCAAATTTACTTTAACAACTTAAATATATCAATATATGTCAAATATATCATGCGTATCCAAAAATTATGTACATCTACACGTCAATAATAAGATCTCATAAATATTAATGTAATAACAATCATTTCAAACGTACTTTAATGTATCACATTCATATCCATGCATCATCGCATAAGTCCATAAAGATATTTAAGCAAGATATATTACAATTATTGAGACCAAGACTATATAAATGTTATCCAAATTCCATTAAAAGCACCTAAGAGAGATAATTATCCATTAAGATAGATAATCACCATCATTAAGCATAAAAATATCTATAAAAATGAAAACATCTAGTTATTTATAGTTATAAAATCCAAAACATAACATAATTAACTTACTTATATAAAGAATTTTCGTTGATTTATATTAATCCATTTTTAAGTGTACTTTTTTCATACTAGTTCAGATTGTCAAAATAATAATTGATGTCCTTTATTATACAAATTGCAACACAATGGCTTTGATTCCTTAAATCATAATCTACAATTATCTATTATTTTTACATGAAAAAATAAGATTGGTATTTGTGAAAATAATGGTGTTTCAAATCTACATTTTGATGATAACAAAATACAAGCGCAAATAACAACTTTTTTTGGATAAAACAATTGTGAAGGCTATTCTAATCATACACAAATCAATACTAATCACTTAAATAAAATAAAAAATTGGAATAGAATTCATTCAAATGAAGAGCAAAACCAAGATTGAGGAATATCAAAACACAACAAGAATATAAATAAAAATCTAATGATCATTGTACTTTTCAATTGGTTTCTTTGGTACTTTAAAGTCTCATTATACATAAGTATATCATCATTTTAATTGATTAAATAAGTAGAAATTAAATTCTAAATTATAAATAAAACCGTATTAATTGTTATAACAATATTAAAGATAAACATTAAGAAGTGACTGAGTCAATTTTTCGTTATAAAATTTAATTTTAATATTGAAGTTATTGGAATAAAGATTTTAGGTATAATGGTTAACCAATATAGGTTAGTGGTTAAACAATAAACATTAAAGTTGTCAAATATATATATTAAAACCTGTTAGCAACACTAGTTGACACATTGGTTAACCAATGTGCTATAATGTTTAACCAATGTTCCATTAGGATGCACATTGGTTAAGTAGTGGTCGATCAATATTTTTTTAATTGTAATTGATTCATTTAATTAGAACTAATGATTACAATGTAAAATCATAACAATGGAAATGGCCTAGATAGTCAATTGAAGAATGATTCTAATCACTAAATCATTTAAAAGAATTTTGTTATACGATAGATGAAATTTTGTCCCTTAAGACATCTTCTATTACCAGTGATCTCATCTTGTGGAGAAATTTTCTTTTAGCTTCTTTTGTTGACTTTTGCAGCTCCTATTTAAATATCAAATTATTCCTAGTCCTCCTTATTAGCTGAACGATTGTTCCTATCCTAATAATGAATAACTTTTGTCCCATTTAGAGTTTAGTTTTAGTGCATTGGCTTAGTGGATGATTTATAATCAGTTTGCTGATGATGGAGAAATACTCAACATATCAATGTGAGTTAACCATATCCCTTTATAGTAAGAGAATTTAAAGAATTGGTGCTTAAGGCTTTCTTAAAATAATCTACATAACACACACATTTAGGTATCTAAATCAAACTTTATCTTATCTCTAGAGTTAAGGTTTTGGAGCACTACTACCTTTAGAGGAATGAGATTGATGGTGGAATTAATGAATACCAAATTAGTTTTGTATAGGTAAGTATCTGACCAGAATCCTATAGAAGCCTCCTGTAAGAAGATGTAGTGAATGACTTAATGGAATCCTTTGACCATATTTTCTAATCATTCCTATTTGTTTAGAGGTGAACTCTTTTACAACTTGCATAGAACTTCAAGAGCTATGGAATAGCTAGTGCCACTTTCCATTGACTATCATATGAGCTACTTTAGTTGAGTGGGGAATAATGGATTATAGTGGATTAAGGTTGCGTAGTTTGTATAATGGGCTAACAAAGAGCCAACTATGATACCAGAAACCTATTCCCAAACCATTTCCAATGTTGTGTTTAATATGATCTAAACATGATCTTGCATTAAGCTTCTAGCTGTTAGGATTCCCTACATTGTGTAAGATATGTTGGTTTTCACTTTGAGGATCATGATGTTTTCATTCCTTATGTAAAATTCATTGATCCACTCAAGCCATTGGTTATCTTTAGCTATACATATGATTCAAAGTCTTTGGACCTTATTCTAATTGAGGTTAGACCTATACCCTTTTCATTCTTGGGAAGACACAATGTACTTCACTTAACATTAGGAACCTTAGTGCAGTTTGTTGATCCCTTGCATATGAAATCTTTTATAATCTTATCTATACTTTTTAGTAAACCTATAGGTAGCAACATGTGACAACTGGTATAAACTTAATTTATTAGGCACTCTAATTGGTAGTTAGATTCTTTCTCCATAACAAAGCTATATATTACTCCATCAATTGATTCTTCTTTCTATTAAATTAATAAGAGGCTTGTTATCCTTGGAGGTAATTTTTATGTAGGATATAAGAACTCCTAGACATATGAAGAGGAGCGACTCCAGCTTCAATCTTCCTATTCCAATAATCTAAGATCATATGTTATAGGAAAGATACATTGAGCTTTTATCATGGTTGTACTCTAGTCTTGGGATCTCATTAAAGGAGTCATGAGGAATTTTTTCATAAGTTCAATTGATTTTCTACCTACTTCACACAAAATTAATAAAGTTGCAAAATTATGAGTTCTATACAACTATAATGGAACTTAAAACTTGGATTCTTTCTAATTTTATGATTGGTAATTATGTTGAGTATATCCATTACAATAGTGAAAAGAAATGGGGATAGGAGCTCCCTTTTACCTTATCCTCCTTCCTGCCTTGAATAGAATAGAAGGTTCACCATTAATTATCACTATATGGGAGATTTTTGTAAGGTATTGAGTGATCCAGTCAATAAACCTTTGAGGGTATCTAAATGTTTAAAGTGCATCCAGTAGAACTAACTTAATATATTAAATGCCTCGGTAAAATCTATTTTCAATGTATAACTCTTGATTTACTAAAGTATCCCCTAAATAGTTCTTGAGCTATGCAGATGTTATCACCATTGTTCCTATATAATCTCCTTGACTTGGATTGAAGAAACATTATAGAGTTTACTTGAGTTTGCTAGCTAATACCTTTGACGTCACCTTGTAGATGACATTGCAACATAAAGTTGGACTATATTCCTTCATGTTTTATAAATTAGAAACTTCAGGAATCAAGTTTATGTATGTTTGTTTAGATTAAGAGATATATAGTTGCAAAGAATTCCTAGAATGTTTAATGAGTGAGGAGCCAGTGGTGCCCTAAGAGGATTGAAAGATTTTTCATTAAAATAGTATAGACCTACGACTTTATAAGGGTTGAGTGAGAATAGAGTGTATATGATCTCTTCAAGTGTAACTCTCCTTGTTATTTCTTCATTTTGTGAAATTAAGATTGTGCCCTTCAAGGTATCTTGAATTTCTTATAGAGTTGAATTAACATTGCAACTTCTTCCAAACAAATTTACATAATAACATTAAGCCATTGATTTCATTTCCTCCTAGTCAATAGATATTAAGCCATTTGGACCTTTAAGATACACCATATTTGTTTGTTCCTTTTGTCCCTGATTATATTATAAAAAATTTTAACTTTCCTATCTCCTTCTTCAACCATTTTATTCTTGACTTTTGTCTAAGCTGTGAGTTATATTCCTTTATTTTAGTGTAATAATTATGTAATTTCTTCTTTTTCTTTTCCTTCAAGGTTGTATTGGTTGGATCCCTACTTAGTTCTGCTTGGAATTTTGTCAGGGATTTTAATGTTTTTTCCTTTTGCAAAATCGAAGAGGATCAGAGTTATGGATTAGCATTTGCTTAAAATGAGCTTTTTAGAAGTTTGAGGAAGTTAATAAATCAATATGCCTGGGTAACTTCTGTATGCTTTTGATACTATTGGATATTGCATTCTCAAATCAGGGTGTTAGAGTAAAGAATTGAAGAATTTAAGGGGGGATTCAGTAGTTCCTATGTGATTTTCAACGGTAACCTCAATTATGGAACGATCATATATTAAGTTTGGCCTAAAATGTGCATCAGAAATTTAGCATTGAATAAGAATCTTTCAAGTTTGCTCCACATAAATCTTCCACCACATTGCTTGTTGCTCTATGTGTATAAGGATCCTGTAAATCTCAAGTCCACCAATTCATTTCTAGATGTTAATTCAATCAATTCATGAAAATTCCTATTAGAATAAGTTAGAACTCCATCTGATTCATTTATTGACATTATACAGTTGTAGTCCCTAGCTATTATCTAGGGTGAATCAATTTTAGGTGCTAGATTAAAGAACTCCTTCCATATATTGTCCTTTAAAACTCCCAATTCTTTGAGTAAATATTGGTGATAGCAATCTTGCAATTGGAGTGTCTTATGGTCATCTCATAATGAATATGTTATTTTGAATGATCTTAGTTAGATAATGAAAAGTATTTAGGATCAAATGCAACTATTATCCTTCCACCTAGGATTGAAAATGATTTTTGAGCTTGACCTAATCCCTTTGTAAAAAATACAGAGCTTTGTTATATGTGTTTCTTTTATTCTACTCTCTACAAGAACAACAAAATGAGGCTTTTTAGCAATGAGGATATCCATCAAAGTGTTTTCTTTATTAGGAAAATTAAGCTTTCTTATATTCCATACTATTATGTCTATCATCCCTTCCTAGATTTGGCTTTCTTTCTCTTAGACTTGTGATTGTTCGTACTAGGATCCCAAAATTTTTCTACTAACTAGGTTCTTTAGAGGTCATAGCTTTAGAAGTGAGACTTATCTCTTATGCTCTAGAAGTTTGATTTAGGATTTTCTTGCCTTTTTCCTTAGGCTTTAGAAGTGTCTCCATGTTGTTGAGCACTTTTTATGTAATAATCTTAAGATTAGGAGTTTTCATAGTAGTTATAACTACCTCTTCCACTTTATCCTCCTAAGTAACCTGCACAATTGTTTCTTATGTGAACACTTCCACCTCTTCACATTTTTTGTCAGCATCGATGTTGCTTTTTATTCTCTAGACTTTAATCAAAACTTTCCTTAGTGGTTTCTATAGGTATGTAATCTTTAGTTGATCCTTACTTAGGATGTATCTTGTACTTAGATTCATGATGTTTAGCTCATTAGGTATATCCTTTTCTAGTTTGACCTTTATGCATTTATAGACAAATCCTATCCCCTTCAAGTTAGCAATGTTACCATCCAATGATATAGTCCTTCACAATGCGCTTTCCAGGTAGCTGAGGCCTTCCAAAGACCAATATTCAAGATGAATTTTGTGGAACTTAACCCATATTAGTAAAGCCTAAAGCTCAGTCTTGTTAAGATGGAAAACTAGTTCCCATTTTTGAAGTATCATTGGTCTTCCCTAGATGTGCCACGGTCCCATTTCTAGTATCCTTCTTACCATTTCCTTATTGGAAAATCTAAAAATAAAAAGTTCATTTTCAGTGATGAGATAGTTTTCTTGTTGGATCCCGTTTCCGAAATCCAACTACTTATACAGATTCCCTCAAAAACTCTTCTTGCTCTGATACCATAAATGTTGGGACCCGATCCGGGAACCGGAACCCAACCGAAACAGAAGCGAAGCCGAAGCCAATACGGAATCGAAAGAAG
>JANIHY010000001.1:20091015-20103141 GCA_027479065.1 Erythroxylum brevipes
AAAAGAATACACAATTAAACCCCCCCCCGTCTTGTGTACTTCGTATATTGTACGTGAGTTCTATATTAATGTGTGATTTACTTCAAGGATGACATAAAGATGTATCCCTTGTGTTTGTGGTCTTTTTGGGTACTAGTAAGATTGTAGTCATCATAATGGCCTTTCAAGTTAGTATTTGGATTGTACCGCTTACAGGTTGTAGCATATCTTTCATCTCATGTTTGGTTATTCTACCCGTAGTGGTTGACCTTATATGAGATTTTGAGATGTACATAAAGGCATTAGATGGAGGAAAGTCATTGCTTAAATAATGTATTCACCCACAGGTGGTAGTGTCATAAGAGTTAATGGTTTGTACTCTGATCGCTTTTATGAGGAGGTCTAATTGCATTTATTGTGTATTTTTCCCACAGGCGTTTCATAATATGTGTGATTGGTTTCTCTATATAGATATTGTTATCGTTTTTGTCCTGCATTTAAACTAATGTTTCCATTATTTTTTCTACTATGTAGTCACCTTTTCTGTAAAAAACAATGTTGTCATAAGTGAGATCTTAAATGGTTTCGATTTCAAGAAGTGGAAGAAGGACATGGAGTTTGCATTGGAGATGGCTGATGTCAATATAGCGATGCACATCGAGAGACCTTCTACACTTACATAGTACAAAAGTCTATAACTATCTTGGAGTTTCCGATGCCTTGCAAGGGTCAACGATTTTCTCGTTCTACACCTAAGAAGTGAAAATAATGGACAAATTCAAGCATTTGTGTGTGTGTGTGTGTGTGTGTGTGTGTGTGTGTATGTGTATATATATATATATATATATCTAGCAAATTCAAGCACTTTCAATTTTAGTTCCAAAACTAAAAGTTAGGCATTTCATCACATAGAACATATCATATATCCAACCATCCATACACAATACTCAATTATTCATCATGTTCACAAATCAAATGCAATGCACATCAAATGGCTCAAGGGTTCCATGGAAACGAAATGAAGAAACTAAAGTTTACACTATAAACAAAATAAGTCCATTTTTTAAAGCTCATATGCCATAAATGGGTAGCCAGGAGAAGGCTTTAGTCAACGTGCACGTGACGAATGAATAGTTCCACTCTTGCCTAAACAAAAACACATATTCATGGTCAAATCATTTCATCATATTTTTTTTCGTATTTTCATTTAGTCAAAATGTTATAACCTCTTTCAAGATATAACATAATCATAAATCATCATGCATTATCAAATCTTTACAACAATTCAAAAATCAAGCAGTTTAGACATACACACACATAGGCAAGAATTTACCCAATCACTCAATAACTATAAATACATTACCCACCTTAATTGGCTTGCAAAATCCAAGTCAAGCTTGCCTTTCCTCTTGCTCTTAGATTGAGTTCCCTTGGTCTCCTAAAACAAACAAGCTCTCATTCAAAACAATATTCCATAAAAATTCATAAAACTTTAATAATCAAAGGCAAAACTAAACTTAGACTTAGTCTACCCATAGTCCATCTAGGGGATAAAACTTAACCTAGTTTAGAAATTCACAATACCCAAGCAGGGTTTCTCTTCCTTTTTCCTACACAACTCATTCTCTCTCAAATCTCTTTTTGTTTTTTTTTTCTATCAAGTAAGAAGAAGATGAAACTTACATCTAACAAGCTTGATTTCTCCTTTTCTTCTTCTTTCTCCTTCTTCTCTAGTTTCCCGCGATTTTCTTCCCTTCTTTCTCATGTTTTTCTCTTCTATTCTTTCTCCTCTCACGATGCTTCTCTTCTTTTTCTTAAACAGGACCACATTTTGTTCTTGTTCTTCCAAAAATACCCCTCTTCTCCTTTAGTCTTCCCATTTTACCCTTCTTTCACTTAACCTAAGTCCCCTTACTCCTTAGGCTATTTAATTACCATATCATACTCTAATTTAATTCCAACATTCTCCATTTAATAACTCTAATTTCTATTCATGCTTGCTAATTTAATGGACTAAATTTTAAGAAAAATAAATAAAAAATTAAATAAAAATTAAAGAAAAGTTTAGGGGTCCAACACTACCCCTTGTTTCCTTTTGGTAGTGGGAAGTGATTGGAGATAGCTATTGCCTCAAAGTCCTGGCAACGTCTAGATGTTGTCTCTCTAATTGCTCTTTTATATCATGCAACACACTTTTACACACATCATAACTTTGCACAATTATATAAGTACTCATCTATGCACAAATGTGTATATGGATTATGTACAACTCATGCTCAATGACAATCTTAGGTATATTTCCTTTATTTTCAATACATGATCATTCATTCTTCAAAACTCATATATGTCTAATTTGAACTTAGGTTTACGCCTCAATAATACAAACTTATTCCAATTTCATCACTCAATCATGCACTATTGTTCATGGCTCAAAACACTTGATTCTTATAACATCAAAAATCAATCAAAAATCAATCCTTTCCTAATGAATTCAGATGACCATAAAATTTGGTGGATAGGAAGGAAAATGGGTTAGGAGTTTATGGTTCAAAATTCAAGTCAATCGAAGGTCCGAAGAAGAAGTTATAGTCAAAAGAGTGAAGGGTGTTTAAAACTTTGAAAAAGCATTGCACCTTCACTATCATGTTCACACAATCATGCACTACCCGATGTTTCCTCTCTGTCACGATTGTGTTTGTGCATGATTGTGTCACTACCTTAAGGTTTCCTCTTTATCACGATCGTGCAACTCCCCTGAGGTTTCCTTTATGTCATGATTATACTCGATGACTTTTCTTAAAATAGGTTTTCAGGTCAATTTTTCATGGCCATTTTGACAAGGAAAAAGAAGTATTCAAGCAATACATTTTTCTAACAAGGGTCCCATTTTTAGCTTTTTCAATTAAGGAAAATCTCCTCAAGATTTCTTCTCCTTTCCTACAAAATGATCTTGGTAACCAAGTTTTCCAAGGAGAACAAGTGGTAGATCGAATTAGTAGAGGATACAATAACAAGGAGAGGATATAAAAGCGAGGAGTCAAAGCTGTAGCAATGAGTCGGTATACTTCTACCATCTTGTTCTTATGTCAATTATTTTCCTTATACCGTATCATGTATGGATTAAACATTTTAATTTGGTTATGTTGTTTTCCTATGTTTTGATTTCAAAAAAAGTTTTGAAATCTACCGTTTTAGCCCAATCTTGCACGCTATTGTTTTTGATCCAACAATTGGTATTAGAGCCAGGTTATTATGTACGATTTCGGATCCTATAGTTTTACTTTGTAAGTTTTCTTTGTTTGGTTTGTAATAAGGAGGGTGGCCTATCATCTTTATGTTTCCTCTTTGATTTCATTTTTTTGTTTTCTTTGATTTTGAAAAGTACAAAGTTCTATAATATTGAAGATGGAGCAACTATAGATCGAAGAAAAGACTAGGTAATAGTTTCAGTGTATCCTTTGGAATATTGACAAAGTTATGGTTTTATGAAAACCAAAATGTTGGAATTTTTTTTGTTGTAACAAAGTTTCACTTTTATGAAAACAAAAATACTAGAATTTTTAGTGTATTGGCAGAGTTTTGGTTTTATGAAACAAAAAATACTGAATTTTTTTAGTCACAAAGTTTTGATTTTTACCAAACAAGTGCAAGAATTTTTTGAGTTTTAGTTTTGCCAAAACAAGTGCGGGATTTTTTGTTTTCAAAGTGACCAATTTTGGTTTTATGAAAATGTCATTACATATTTTTTTATCGAATAAGTCGGGTCATGTGGATGAACAGTTCAAAGCCGAAGATCCAAGTCCAAGAAGAAAATTTTGGGCTTAAAAGCGTTATAATTTTATTTATATTCTAGGATGGACGATCAAAAGTGGCCTATTAGTTCATAAGATGAATGGATAAATGGATGCAAATAGTATGTGATATTATATGATTCTATGCCATTTAGAAAATTACCAACCCTAGGCTTTGCCATGCATTCATTATGTATGATATATATAATGAAACAATATAGGATGGATAATAAATTGCATCTAGATAAGATGGTATTTATTAAAACTTAAAGCCCAAAAAGATTGACTGGGAGAGGATACTCATGTGAGAGGCTACAGTCTCCATATGATAGCCCATTTGCATGTGTTGAAGTGTTACTCTCTACCAAGGACATAAATCCTAGATCTTGCATGGTTTGGGTCTCCTAAAAAATAAGTCCACTTATTGGTAACAAATGTGACCTCCCAACAAGACATGGTTTGCAATCTTTAGTGGATGAATCAAATGGTTACATACTCAACATAGTTTATCAATAACTTGTCCACTGTAGCTCTGTTGATAAATATATGGACCAAATTAAGGCACTTCTCAAAAAGTTAGGCATGAAGATGCTTGGTAGTTTTTTTAGTGAGAGGGTCCCAGTTTCACTTAATCCGTTATAGATAAGAAAAATAATCATCGTATAAAGTTTTAAAATTTTTAAGTTCTGTTAAATCTATCATCATGCATACATGCATCATGATTTTATACAAAGTTCTAATACTGTTGACTAGCATGCTCATGATTTAATAATTTATATTTTCAGACATATTCGACCACAATATGAGTCCACTCACTTTGTTGTTGACTAATAACAAATTGGAAAATGGAGAGAATTTTAATGAATGGAGAAATAACCTTGATATTGTTCTTCAATATGAATGAATTTCATAGGTATTAACAGACAATGAGCCTGCACCTATGGATGGTAATTCAACTTCTGAGTAAGTCCAACAATGTGAGCAATGACAGAATGTTAATAAGACTACTAAGTGTTATATTCTAGCTTCTATCAGAGAAATGCTGCAAAAACAAATTGTATGCATGAAAATTGCTAGTGCAATAGTCCATCACCTATATGAGATGTTTGGTGTGAGGGACAGGTCTGCAAGACTGAAACCTATCCAAACCTTTCAGAATCTCAAACAAAAACCTGGTGAATCGGTGTAGGATTATATGCTTAAGGTAATCTCTGCAGTTAGTGAGGCTTAGATCCTTGGGGCAGATATAAATGTAGACACATAGATGATTATTATCATCAATAGCTTAAAATCATCTTTTCAGCAGTTTAATTTGGACTATAAGCTCAACAGCAAGGATTGCACCTTGAGTGAGTTAATGAATACCCTCCATAGTACGGAGGAGATATTAAATATCAAGGCTCATGGGCCAAAAGCTAATATAACATCTTCTTCTAAGCCTAAGGGTAAGGGCAAGCAAAAGAAGAAGGGTTTAATGAAAAAGAAAGCTCAAATAAGGGTCAAGGCCCATCCTTTGAAAAAGAAGGCTAAAGAGGACACCAAAGGAAAGTGTTTCCACTGTGGTGAGAAGGGCCACTGGAAAAGAAACTATGCGGTCTACCTTGACTCCCTTAAAAGCTAACAAGGTAAAGGTTTCCTAAGTTTGTTACGAACTAGAAATGTAGCAGATTCATCTGATTCTTGGATATTAAATTCAGGAGCTACTAACCATGTTTGCAATTCTTTACAGAGGTTCCAGCAAAGTAAAAGAATACATAAAGGCCAATTTCAAGTCGAGATAGCAGATGACTCCTATGTTTCAGCAGAATTAGTGGGAGTAATTATCTTAGACTTTCCTGGTGATCATAAGTTATATTTAGAGGATGTATATTACATCCTAATGATTATAAGGAACATGATTTCTATTTTTTATCTAATTAAATATGGTTATTCCTTATATTTTGAAAATGTTGTTTCAATATATGAGAATAAGGATTTTATTTGTAATGCGATAATTAAACGGGGATGTTCTTTGTAAAACCTATGATAGGCTCACTAAACACCACAAAATCAATAAAACCAAGACAATCCAATGATTTTAGCATTAATTCAAAATATTCGTGGCACTTAAGAAGGGGTCATATCAATCAGAAAAGACTTGACAGGTTAGTGAAGGATGGGATCCTTGCAAGTTTGGATAATGATCCATTACCCACTTGTGACTCTTATATTGAAGGAAAAATGACCAAGGCCTCATTTGCTTCCAAAGGAAATATATACGAATCAACGTTGGACCTAGTACATACTGATGTGTGTAGGCCCATGAACATACAAGCTAGAGGAGCTTATGAATACTTCATAACCTTTATAGATGATTACTCTAGACAGGGCTATTTATATTTCATGCATAAAAAGAGTGAGTCATTTGAAAAGTGCAAAGAATTCAAAGTTGAAGCTAAAAAGCATCTAGGCAAGCCATTACAATAACTTTTGATCGGATCGAGGTGGTGAGTACTTATTTGAAGATTTCTAACGATCGTGATAGAAGGGAGAAATTAGGCAATGCATAATCGTGTATAAGCATGATCGTGACAAAAAGGATTATCTGAGAGTTAGATGCTCATGCATAAGCACGATCTTGATAGAAAAGATTATCTGGGAGTTGCTTGATCATGCATAAACACGATCGTGATAGTGAACAATCAACTGGAATTGGATGATCATACATAAACACAATCGTGACAGTGAGAGCGCAAAGATATATGACAAATTTGAACATCCTTCACTCTTTTGGCCATAAATTCTTCTTTAGACCTTCGGTTGACTTGAAATTTGGACCATGAACTCCTCACACATTTTCTTTCCTCTTCACCAAATTTCATGGTTAACTAAATTCATTATAAAAGGATTGATAATGATTGATTGATAAGTTTAGGATGAAAATGATGAAAGTGTGCTGAAAATTGTTAAATGGAGTGTTTTCACTGAACAGAGATATGTATTTTGGTCATATCTTGATCTATAGATATCCAAATAGAAGGATTTATTATTTAGATTGAATCGAATTTTAATTCTGTGTCTAAGAGTTTCAAAATATGGTTCGAAGTTGAATACTGAGTGCTGTTGTAGTTTGAGTATAGTCTGAAGTATTTTGTGTATAACTTGAAGAATAATTAACTGAATTGTATGAAATTAAGTTCATTATAAACTTAAGATATATAGAAACATTTTCTTAGGAGAAGGTGTTGCCTAAATACCTCATTTTTCTTATCAAAATGGTCATATAAAATTGACCCAAAAATTTAAAGAAAGCTGAATGATTGATTGATGATTTTATAACTTAGTGAATAAATTGTTGATGTCAAAGTATCAAATACATGTCTATAATGGGAATGAATATGTTCATATGATAGGAGCTATGATTCAAAAGAGTTTAGTAATATGTGATAAGTAAAGGTGAATGAGAATTGGATATTATGAGAGCATATAATGCTAGAAAAGAAATGACGAGTAATTGAACTATGAAATTAGAATAACCAAGTGTTCTTAAGGTGTAAACCTAAGAATACGCTAGACACATACAAATGATAAGGTTTGATTGATCAAGAGACGTAATTAAGGAAACATACCTGGAATAGTCAAATTGAGCATGCATTATACACGACACATATACATATGTGTACAATTGAATGTTTATGTAATTATACAATTAATAATGTGTGTGCAACGTGTATATTGCATAATGTTGACACAGGATAGAATGTTCGCATCTAGATGTTTCTACATCATGGAAGCTAATGCTAATATGGAGCATATTGTGAGTCGACCTAGATGGTCTTACTTTAAATGATTGTTCTGTTTAAATTCTGTATTGAATTATTATATGAATGTGATTGTGTTGATTTCAGACATTGACTGTTTGAGGCGTTTGATGCATGAAATACGTATTGAAAGTGCTCACTGAATGTGAATTTGATGAAATAAGTGATTACTCATCATTTTTTTCGAATGCCAGATTAAGATCTGATGATAAATGTGAATGAGAATGCGATAGTGAATATGATTATGTAATATTGAGCACTTCTGATTAACTGGATATATGTGATACATTTCATTACATGAATACGTGAACAGATAATGGCAATTATAACTTGAATAGCCATAAACTTAGAATGTGATTAAGAACCAAAGCTTTGCTATGTACAATGAGCTTTATATCTCTAAGGGATAAGGTACAGTTATCAATGAGCCTGGTATCTACAATAGATACAGGACAGGTATAGGCACTCGGTCACAACAATGTAATAATCAGAAATGAGTCTCATGAGCATTGCATATACATATAATATGTATGTTTAAATGATTGAAATGTATTGTTGAATTGTGTTGAATGAGAACGTGAAAATTGTGAACAAAGTGTTATGCCATGCTACATAATGATAAATGAAATGATGTGAATTAAGTGATTGTTTGTGTTAACATGTTATATGATTTTAGTGAACCATCAAGGATGGTTAACTCATTGAGTTTGCAAAACTCAACCAAAAGTTTGCAATATTTTTTAGGCTTAGAGAAGATCTCTAGTTGGACAATTAAAGTCTAGCCACTGTATACGAGTAAGAGATACAAGTTGGGATTAGTTCACGTCTGCATTTGTATTTCTTTAATTTTGTATCAAATTATATATTCTGTAATTATTGTACCTTGGGTATTTGAATAATTATGTTCTGTAATGAATTTTCAAATTGGAAATATTTGTAAATGAGATTGTTCAATGAGTGTAGTAACACTTTTGAATGAAAATGTTTATGAATAAAGTGGGCTCAATTTGTCTATTGATTTCTTAAATATGTGTGTCATGTTTGAAAAAAATGTAATAAGTATGATTGTTTAAATGTTCTAGTATGCCACCCTCGTAGAGTATGTTCTTGAATACCGTCGGTATATTCAGAGATATGTCCTATGAGAGTGGGTGTTACAAGTTGATATCAAAGCCCAAATTTAGTATCTTACATGGGCATTTTTTGAAATATATGTTAAGTTACATGCATTTTGGACATGTCCTAGTAGGCAGTAGCAATAAATCCCCACTCTAAGTTACATTTACATGAGTCACATGCATGAACATTCGTTAAGAGCCTAAGCAAGTAGAAATAATGAGAAGAATGATGGTATGTCAAAGTGTAAGAAAATGAAAGCTCGTGGATTTTTAGAAATGAGAAATAATATATGGTTCGATATGATAGATAGAGATTCACTACATCTGTATTTGTGGATGGATCATCGAATATGATATCAATATTGTACTGTAATGGTATATCCTTAAATGTGAAATAGATATGAATACATTATGAACTGATTGAGGAAAGTAGAGATATAAATATGAATGACGAAATTTAATGTGTACAAGCTAAGTTGAAAGAAAATAAAATTTTCTATGACCTTGCAAGGTTAAACTTGGACTTGAAATGGTTGTTTGATTAATGTGACAAGAGTTATGATCCACCATAAGAATATATTAGTGGAATTGAGATCAAAATTTCATGATGATTATGTATCTATAATTCTGAATTGATTGAGGATATACATGTGGAAGATGAATTAAATGATAATAGGAAGATGAGATAGAGATGAGGAAAGAATAAAAGGGAATGAAATAGACATAAATGACTTTACATGAGATGAATGATATACAAGTAAGGAGAAAGTTAGAAATGCATATAAGATAGGATTTTATGTATGAATGAGATAAGGAAAAAGATGATGAATCAAATGAGAAGAGTTAATGCAATAAATATGGTAGTTGAATTATTATGAAATGATGTAGCATTAGAAGAGGTAAATTCTAGAAAATTGTCGTAGATTGATGTTAGTATGTATGTTAATGCGAGGAAGAAAATGCAAGGCACGATGTTGGCCTGACAAAAATAAGTTTCTGTCATGATTGTGGTAGGGATACCCCGATTGTAGGTAGGAATAAAGAGAGAAATGTTGCCTATGATCAATTGAGATCAAAGTATCATTAGTGTAAGATATAAATTGGTGATTTTTCAGAAATAAATCTCTGGATAGAATGGGATAACCTTGATGATACACACTTAAGCATATGTGACAGTAATAATGTCTACTACTTCATCGAGTTTTGGTAAATAGAACATTATGACTTTGTAGGAAATGATAGAAAATGATCTTCTTGAGGTACTAAGAATGGCTAATAAGCAATGATGAAAATAGTTGATTGATAAGGATTATATGAACAGTATAGATGATACTAGCAAGAAATCTTCTTTGGAAGAAGAGTTTCACCGAATTAGATTAAGTAGACCAGATGGTTTACTTCTAAGAATGAACGATGATGGAACAAATCAGAAGTGAATATTGGAGTTCCATTTCTATCAGAGACTTAAGCATAAGAAATGGAATATGTTGTAAAGAGTATATGTGTTTTGTTTGATGTAAAGCATTTAACTACGTGGTTAGATTCTTGAATTTGAGGTGACACTATTGCAAATATGATGAGAACTTAGGTCCACATTATATTCTATGCAAATATGTTCAGGAGATACAAATTAGAATTGGTGAATGTGTTATCAATCTAAGAAGTCAAGATTGTAAATAAATTAAAATGTATACAAAAACTCGTAAGAATGGTCTAGCATTAGAATGAGTCGATGGGAAATTAGAGAAAATCAAATGAATGGAGAAAATCATTCGAGAAACAAAATCAATTGGGAGACTGAAATTAACATAAGATAATATTACCTCATTTGAGTAATTAGTTACTTAAAGAATTACGAGAACTAATTATGGCCACATTGAGTTTTGGTAATATCTGTATAAGTTAATAAATGCCCCCGGTCACAACAACGTAATAATCATAAATGAGTCTCATAAGCATTGCATATACATATAACATGTATTTTTAAATGATTGAAATGTATTATTGAATTGTGTTGAATGAGAACGTGAAAGTTGTGAACAAAGTTTTATATGATGTTAGTTGATGATAAATGAAATGATGTGAATTATGTGATTGTATGTGTTAATGTGTTATGTGATTTGAGTGAACCATCGAGGATGGTTAACTCGCTGAGTTCGCAAAACTCAACCTAAAATTTGCAATATTTTTCGAGCTTAGAGAAGATCTCTAGTTGGACAATTGGAGTTTAATCACTGCATACGAGTAAGAGATAAAGGTCAGGATTAGATTAACATATGCATTTGTATTTCTTTAATTTTGTATCAAATTGTGTATTCTGCAATTATTGTACCTCGGGTATCTGAATAATTATGTTCTGTAATGACTTTCCAAATTGGAAATGTTTGTAAATGAGATTGTTCAATGAGTGTAGTAACACTTGTGAATGAAAATGTTTATGAATAAAGTGGGCCCAATTTGTTGATTGTTTGATTATTCTTGTCATCCTCGTAGAGTATGTTCTCGAAAACCATCGGTATATTCAAAGATTTGCCTTATGGGAGTGGGGTACTACAGTAGAAGTATTATTAGCCTAAGCCAAAGTAAGCTCCCAAGTATAATTGTAATCAATACCTAGTAAGATATGTAAGATCCTACTCTAGACTATTTTCGAGAAGCTACAGAGGGAAAAAAAGATGGTCTTTATCCTGGATTGTTATTTTACATAATAAACAAGTTGACTCCACATGTCCATGCTGCTGACTTTTAGTTCTGAGTCTATTTTAATCGCAAGCCATAAGATAAATGAGGCTTTTGAATGAATAGAATTAAACCATAAAAGAGAGGACTAAGGTACTTCATGTAACCCTTTTATAAGGATCATGCGGCATGCGTAATTAGAGAATTTTGCATTTGGATCAGTAGTCCAAATGATGGAGTCCTCCTCCATGTGTGAATTGTTTAAGCAAGGGAGATGATGGGCCTAAGTGTCAAATCCCCTACTATTCCCTCACCATTGACCATTAAAAATAAAAAGAAGAGACCTTATCATTAAACAAAAATCTGTTTCCTAATGTTGTAGCCTTGGATTGAGAATAATAAGACTCAAATCTAGCCAATTGTCTTACCAGAACCAGATTTTTCCCATTTCCAATTTATGTTTAATAAAAGGATAAATAAAAGCTCACAACTTCATTAACAGGATAAGAATCCAAGAAAACTCCCGAGTACAAGAAGCTTGCCAAAAATTTAGACCTTTAATGCAATATTTATAGGTCCACTTCACCCAGTGGACATTATGATCAATGTACAACCTCCATAATCTTTTTCACGTTAGGACCTTATGCATAGTAGATGTAGAAAGGATCCTGAGTGTAACACTCCACTCCCGAGTGACCCGAACCCGATATCGTTGGTGATATCCGAGTCCGTGCCCCGCGAGGGTGGCGTATTACATCA
>JANIHY010000001.1:20136964-20147054 GCA_027479065.1 Erythroxylum brevipes
AAGGTCTATGTTTTCGATGTGACGAGAAATACCATCCGGGTCATGTCTGTAAGCACCGACAACTCCAGATCTTGGTGGTGAATGACGACTCGAAAGTAGAGGAGGAACAGGAGGTGGCCTGTGTGCAGGCAGAGGAAGGTAATTTGACTATGGGTACAGTAGAAGTGTAACTAAATTCGGTGGTGGGTCTTACATCACCAAAATCCTTGAGATTGAACGGGGAGATTGGCGGTGAAAAAGTTGTGGTCCTGATTGATAGCGGAGCTTCCCATAATTTTATTTCAGCAGCATTGGTTGACAAGATGGGGTTGCCAACGACAGAAACGGAGCAGTATGGGGTTGTTATGGGAACGGGGAATGTCTGTAGGAGGACAAGGGATTTGCAAAGGGGTGGCAGTGAGGTTACAGGAGTTGTTTGTAGTTGAGGATTTTTTGCCTTTGAAACTCGGAAGCTCGGATGTAATTTTGGGAATGAAATGGCTTACTACTCTTGGGGAGACTTGCACTAATTGGCAACAGTTGACGCTGAGGGTGAAAATGGGGGACACGGAGGTGGTCTTGATAGGTGACCCGGGGTTGTGTAAATCTGCAGTCTCTTTCAAATCGCTATGGAAAGTCTGTCAATCGGAGGGGCAGATATTGATGATTGATTTTGGGCAGATGCAAGCTCAGTTGATCACGGAGGATGTACTCCAGGAACCTGTTGTGCAACCCATTTTGTCTGAATTCGCAGGCGTTTTTACTATGCCAAGTGGATTACCCCCTATACGAGATAAGGAGCATTCGATTGTCTTGAAGGAAGGAGTGGAACCAATCAATGTGCGTCCTTATCGGTATCCGCATGCCCAAAAGTCATAAATTGAGAAGTTGGTGGGAGAGATGATGGCGGCGGGGATCATTAGAGAAAGTGAAAGTCCTTTCTCAAGTCCAGTATTGCTAGTAAAGAAAAAAGATGGCAGCTGGCGTTTTTGCGTCGATTATCGGGCTTTGAACAAGGCTACGATTCCGGACCGTTTCCCTATACCTGCCATTGATGAGCTCCTTGACGAGTTGTATGGAGCGCAATATTTCTCCAAGTTAGACTTGAAGTCCGGGTACCATCAAATTCGTGTGAAAGCTAAAGATGTTCCCAAAATTGCATTCAGGACTCATGAGGGACACTATGAGTTCCTAGTAATGCCTTTCGGTTTGACCAACGCACCAGCTACTTTTCAATCCTTGATGAACTCGGTATTTCGAAGAATGTTGCGGAAATGCGTGCTGGTGTTTTTTGACGACATTTTAATATATAGCTCGACCTTGGAACAACACATTTGTCATCTAAGGGAGGTACTATCTCTACTCAGTGAACACAGTTTGTATGTTAACAAAAAGAAATGTCGATTTTGTCAACAACAGGTGGACTACTTGGGTCACATAATTTCAGGCCTAGGGGTTGCAGCGGACCCAGAGAAAATCGCAGCCATGAAGCGCTGGCCACTGCCGCAGAACTTGAAAGGTCTGCGCGGATTCCTCGGGCTAACGGGGTATTATCGCCGTTTTGTTAAAGACTATGGAAAAATAACTTTTCCTTTGACACAACTCCTAAAGAAGGATGCATTTGTGTGGCATGAAGAGGCGACGACAACATTTGAACAACTGAAGGAAGCGATGACTAAGGTCCCTGTTTTGGCGCTGCCCAACTTCACCGAGCCCTTCATCCTAGAAACTGACGCGTCAGGGAATGGTTTGGGAGCTGTTTTGACACAAAATAAGCATCCTATCGCTTATTTTAGTCAAGCCTTGTCAGGAAGAGCTCGGTTCAAATCTGTATATGAGCGGGAACTCATGGCCATTGTGCTAGCGATCCAAAAGTGGCGTCATTATTTGCTTGGGAGGAGGTTTATAGTCCGGACAGATCAGAGTAGCTTAAAGTTCCTATTGGAGCAACGCTTAGTCTCTATGGAACACCAGAAATGGTTATCGAAGTTGTTGGGTTTTGACTTTGAAATTCAGTACAACCCGGGGGTGCAAAATAAGGTAGCGGATGCTTTGTCTAGAATGCATGAAAGGGAAAATGCAGAGGTTGTTCTGCAGCCAATTACAGTGACAAATGTGCTGGATACGACGTTAATCTCGGAAAAAATTCAACAAGACCCAAACTTTCAGCTGTCATTGAGGAGTTAAAAAAGGATCCACATGGGAAGGCTGGTTGGACCTGGGTACAAGGGCAATTGCGGTACCATGGCAGATTAGTTATACCACGTTGTTCTGAATTGATTGAGAGGCTTCTGCAGGAGTACCACAGCAGTGTTTTGGGTGGTCATTCTGGGTTTTTTAAAACCTATAAGCGGATTGCATCAGAGTTGCATTGGGAGGGCATGAAGAAAGATATTCAAGAATTTGTCGCCGAGTGTGGGGTGTGCCAGCAAAATAAGTATTTGACGCTCTCTCCGGCGGGGTTACTACAGCCCTTGCCCATTCCAGAGGCTATTTGGGAGGATGTGTCGATGGACTTCATTGAAGAACTTCCAACATCACATGGGTATGATTCTATTTTTGTTGTGGTTGACCGTTTGACAAAATATGCTCACTTTATAGCTATTAAACATCCCTATAAAGCTGTAAAAGTGGCAGAAATTTTTGTTAATAATGTGGTGAAGTTGCATGGTTTTCCCCGCTCTATTGTATCAGATCGGGATAGGATCTTTTTGAGTCGGTTTTGGAGTGAGTTGTTCAGGTTGCAGCAGACAACTTTGCGGCGTAGCACCGCATATCATCCTCAAACGAATGGGCAATCGGAGGTGGTGAACCGTTGTGTCGAGACATACCTTCGTTGTTTTGCAAATGGGCAGCCTCGTTCGTGGGCAAAATGGCTAGCATGGGTGGAGTTATGGTACAATACTTCATACCACACGGCTATCCACTGTTCTCCTTTCAAAGCTGTATATGGGAGAGATCCACCGCCTGTGATCCGCTACGGACTCAATGAAACTGCAAATTCAGAGTTGGAAACGTCGTTACTGACTCGAAATCGGATGTTGGATGAATTGAAGGGGCACTTAGAGATAGCTCAAAATCGTATGAAAAAACAGGCTGATGCCAAGCGACGTGAAGTGGTTTTTGAGGTTGGGGATCGGGTCTTTGTGAAACTCCGTCCTTATCGTTCCCAATCTTTGGCTCGAAAGTTTAATGAGAAGTTGGCTCCGCGATATTATGAGCCGTATGAGATTGTTCAACGCATAGGGGAAGTGGCATATAAACTAAAGTTACCTCCCACTACATCCGTGCACCCTGTTTTTCATGTGTCACAACTTCGGGCAGCAGTGGGATCCTCTTTCCCACCCTAAGATATACCTCCAGTTTTGTCTAGCAACATGGAGTGGGATGTTGAGCCGGATCAAGTACTCGATGTTCGCCCAGCTCATGGTGATTCTACCATGGAAGTTTTAATTGCTTGGAAGGATCTTTCGGAATTTGAAGCCACTTGGGAGCCTTTTGATATGATTGCCCAGCAGTTTCCTTGTTTCAACCTTGAGGACAAGGTTCAACTGGTTGGGAGGAGTAATGATAAACCTCCTATTAGATGGCAGTATAAGCGTCGAGGGAAGAAGCATGGCCCACAAGGCAAAGATGTGGAGGGCCCAGTTCAGAATTAGAAGACCCGAAGCATTCCGCTGGCGTGGAGAATTTGTTACAACAGAATGATGGGGACCACAGGCATCACGGAGAGAATCTGCTGAGGTAGTGAGAGATGAATATAAGGTCCAGACAGAGAAGAGTTTTGTAAGGAAAAAATAGATTTTTCTGGAGAGAGTCAACCTCTCAAATGTTGATAGGAGTGATACAGCCACTCGAATAGCTGTTTAGCTCTTTACATTCAATAAAATCAGTATACACAGTTCATCTATCACACGGGTCTATTATTCTTGTTTTTGAGTACTGTTGCTTTTGCGATTGTATCTGTGCTTGATCTTCATTTTGGCAGCCCAGTCTTGGTAGGAGCTCTTGGTCCCTATCAACTTGCTACAAAATGTCAGTGGAAGACCCTCTTGGATGAGGACTGCACCTAAACCTCTCCTTGAAACATCACACTCAAGGGAAAATTCCTTGGAAAAATCGGGTAAGGCTAAGACTGGTGCTAAGGTCATCTTCTTTTTCAGCTCTTCAAATGCTTCTTGAGCTTCATTTCCCCAACTGAAACCGTCTTTCTTTGTGAGTTCAGTAAGAGGTTTGGTGATTTTTCCATAATTTTTGACAAATTTTCGGTAGTATTCGGTGAGTCCGAAGAATCCTCTCACTCTTTTAACATTCTTAGGAATAGGCCACTCCAAAATGCTTTTGATCTTCGAAGAGTCCATTGCTAACCCTTCATAGGATATAATGTGGCCTAGGTACTCCACCGATTGCTGTCCAAAAATGCACTTCTTCTTATTTGCCATTAGCTGATTATCCAGTAGCAATTGCAACACACAAGCTAAATGCTCCAAATGTTGATTCCACTCTGCACTATAAATCATAATGTCGTCAAAGAAAACTAAGACAAACTTTCGTAATAGAGGTTTAAAAATTGAGTTCATGGTGGATTGGAATGTAGCTGGGGCATTCATGAGATCGAAAGGTATCACTAGATATTCATAATGTCCCTCATGGGTTCAGAACCCTGTTTTATAGATGTCTTCTGCCCAACTTTGATTTGATGAAAACCTAACCTTAAAATCCACCTTAGAAAAATATCTAGCCCCATGCAACTCCTCCATCAGCTCATCCACAATTGCAATAGGGAATTTGTCTGAAACCATGAGCTTATTTAGAGCTCAGTAGTCGACGCATATCCGCTATGATCCAACCTTCTTTTTGACAAGAATAACGGGACTTGAAAAAGAGCTGATACTTGGCCTTATAACTCCAGTTTCCAGTAAATTCCAGATCTGCCTCTCAATCTCATCCTTATGATGGTGTGTGGATGGATGTTCACAGGTTCTGCCCCTTCCTTCAAGTTAATTGCATGGTCATGTACCCTACTTGGTGGTAATTCCTTTATTTCTTGGAAAACAACCCAAACTTGAATAAGAAAACCCCCAATTCTTCTTTTTGATCCTCATTTAGGGTTCTTATCTTTTCAGGTAGAGTTCTTCCGATTGTCAAATTCCAAGTACAAATAGTTTGCTTGAAGGGAATGACCTTCCAAATCAAAAGGTAGGGCTCAGGGATGTCATCAAATAGCAAATCATAATACTACAAACCAATCTTACAAAGCACTTTTATCACATTATGGTGGTAGAATAAATTAAAAGAGATGAAACATGGTAAAAGTGTTGACAAGTTTGCAATTACTACAAGCATGAACCATATATAGAAGAGGAATTAATGTCGGAGACATAAATGGCATAAATGGTTTACAAATTGAACTTCATGTGGATCAAGGTAAAAGCGTTGTCAACTTGCAAATCAATGATGCAAGTTGAAGCACCTAGTTTCCCACCTAACATGCCAAGGCTTTGTGGATATGTGAACGTTGCATGCAAAGATGAAATATACCTAATACAAAATGAGAAAGCAGTTACACTAGTTATACATTTAATCTGTGGAAGAAGAAGCTACCAATTGTATTCATACAAACAATTAGTAGATGGGGCATTTAAGGATTTGGTTTCCCAAATTTTGGGCAGCTGGAGAAGTTACTATTCAACGACTGTATACTGCACAAGTATCCTTGAGTTTATATCATGTTATTTTCCAGCAGTATCCTGGATTATAAAAACTTAATGGTGCACTTATTTTCAAAGTAACTTTCTTCAGCTTTCATCACCATTTATTTTGTTTTCCCATTTCAATTTTCACATTAAAATCCCATAAAGCTTCAGATCAACAAGCAAAATGGGCGGTAAGGCTGAGTAACACATTGAAATTAGTTCAAGTTGCAGACAAACACTTTAGGCACATAAATTACCAAAGTATGGAAAATAGTGGTTTGAGAAGCAAGAACAAAATGCAAAACAAGATTACCAACCTGGAGTTTACTTTTTTGAGTCTAACCAAGAAAAATATTGGGGTCCAATCTTCTTAACCCTTAGAAAACTCTGGACAATGTATAGTGGCATCTTCAATGGATAAAACAGGAGCTTCACTTCGCTCCCCATCTTCATCTCCAGAAACAACATAAACAGTCATTGGAAGTTGGTGTCCAGTGTTGCTTTCGTATTCTGAGCGGGCCAAGGATTCCCAGGGGTGACACATGGTATATGGACCTACCCCTAAGCCAGCAGCAAGGCCATAAACATTTCCAGCTTCAAGGAGATCGTGGATAGAGAAAGCGGATGCTTTGGAATCACCAAAAAGGCGCAAGGTGTTAAGATACTCTTCATCCCATGGCTGCAGAGTGGATAAAACAAGCTATCATTAACTAAATTACAGAAGCCTCGCATAATTCATGGCTGCTAACAAATTTGTATTAATTTTGATGGTTGAAACGATAAAATTAAACTTGGATGACAGAAATAAACTGGAGGAGCCTACAAGTTCAACAAACATATACCATTCATCCTACCTCGTGCAAAGGTTTTCTCCAACATCTCTTTGATCTATGGAATAACAATGCCTGCAAAGTGAGAATGCAACACAATCAATTTTCTAACATACTAACACGAACATTTTGTGCAGTAACACCAAATAAGTACCAGGAGTAAGAATAGTATGAGAAAGCAAAAGGAAACAGTCAAGAACAATCTGATGTTAAATCTCTTTCATCAGTGTAAGTTGTGTTGGTGAGAATCTTTTCTTCATATCACAAAACGACCTAATTAAAAATCAACAGAACAAGTTTCCAGAGTCCAAATCTATTTCCAGTAATGGACCTGTGCAACAAGCATCTGCTGCTACGAAGCATGCAACCCTGGCTCACATCACTGGTGCATTTTGAATCTCCAATAGCATCAAAACCTGTCTTAACAAACAGTGAAAAGAAAAAAAAGGGAAGGATGGTAGAAATTAGAATGCACTAAAGCTATATTTGATGTAACACTACTTAGTTAAAACAAACACTTTCTATATGTCATCAGAATCCATGAAGAAAAATCGTGTGTGAATTTAGATAACTAACCTAGGGTACACAAGTCAAAAAGAAAGATCAAACAGCCACCATTATAACATTGTCTCCAACTAAAAAAATCTCCTGCAGTGATTCCAACCTTAATGGTTTGCAAATCGTTAACTTGATGTGTTAACTACCTTCTTACACTGCTAAGGATGGGCCCACAAGAGAGCTTCAGTAACAGAGAAAAACCTTTTTGATCGTGACAGGCTCTAAAAAATGTAAACTTGATGCAGGGAACACAATAGGACAACCAAATTAAAAAATCCTATTATCATTCCTTTCATTATCGTATTCACTTTGCTATTAACCTTTTCTTTCCTAAAGCCTCTCCACCTAAATGAAAGAAACATTATCCCACTGAAAATGATGAATGAACACACTTATAGTTAACTTTGAATAGCACAAGAAATACACCATGAATACTACAACTAAACCAAAGCAGGAAGTAGGCACGCACCTTTTAGTAAACAAAGGCCATATAACCCCGTTCAATGGAGATCAGAAAACCTGAACTTTGTACAACCCGAGGCTCCAAATTCTAACTTAGGGACTTTCAAAAAGTTTGTTTCATCATAGTATAAGGCTTATTCATTGTCATTGCTGCTGCAAATACTAAGACAACATAACACAGAGGAACCTTCATTTAAGTTCAAACTGTAACAAAACATAATCCGATAATATAGCTTGTGAACTTCGGATCTAAAGCGGTTAGGGAACGCAAACAAAACACCCAGAAAAAGCAATGGAGTGATCCCCAAGCGATATTGGAGAGACCCAGAAAACCAAACTAACAAATTAGCACACGTGAATACGAAATATCGAATTTTAGTGGGAAAACCTACCTGGGTCTGAAAGAGTACCGTCTAAAATGTTAATAAAACATTTTAAAGCATAGATATTTACATGGGAAGAGCAAGATAGTGCGTAAAGAAGAAGATGAGCTTATTACTTGATTGATTATACGATCAAAGAGGGTTGCAGAAGAGCAGCATTTGGCGTGTATGAGTTTGTAGTGTGTCTGTATCATACGCAACCAGTACATGCAAACTTCCCCGACTCTGTAGCACCTCTATCTGTTTTCAATGTACAAGTATCTCACGACACTCACAAGTCACAACACTAACACCTCTATGGGACAAGTCACAACAGTAACACCTCTATGGGCGTGTCGACTTCTTTAGTTTTGACTATCATATGCTTACACAGAACTGAGACAAGATATACAACTTAGAAGCTTTTTTTTTTTGTGGGTAAATCAGAAAAATAAATTAATGAGCAAAATTATATACAAAAGGTTCACAGGCAAAGCCTCTAAAAGCTCAAAATATCCTGAAGCAGGGGAAACCTATGAAAAGGAAAACACCAAACAATAGAAAAGCAACCATAAGTCAAACACTATGCCTAAATCCTAGATCAGTAAACAAGCATACATGGCCCAAGGAGAAACTAATCCAAACAAGGAAAATTCAGCTCGTAATCAGCCAACCGTGGAAAAAACTGAGACAGCTACTCACAATTGAGACCCAAAAATAGCTTGAAAGCTCCCGCCAAAAAATAGCAGTGTTGTTTCTTGAAGCAGGCAGACAACTTAGAAGCTTTTGCTTCGTGTTCTTTAAGAAAATTAATCACCTGAGACTGAGACTGTTCAGAATTGCAAGCCTTTGTGTTGGATTTGGACTGGATGTCACTTACTTGACCTTGATCAAAATATTGTTGATATATTTCAATTATGCAGAAGGCAAAACTTACATTCAATTAACATGTGCATGGATGTGGCTATTCATACATAAATTCATACAAATGTGAATTTTTAATTGAGTAAGCTTCTGTAACTTGTAAAGATAAATTGAATATCTTTTTCATTTATGTTAATTTTACAACTGATTCAGTCAATTTGGAATATAAAGGATTATAATTATTGCACAAAAAGCATATAAAAATGACTCAAAAGAAAATAAATCTAATTATGATTGTCATACGTTTACTTTAAACTCAAATCCAATCTAAAATTAAAATCTTTATATTTTAAAAAATGATTTAGAATAACTCATGATGGTAAGTTAGACCCGGACACCTCCAAGTCTTGCCCGCTTTCTCTCTAGGGGTGCAAGTTTTGTCATGCCTCTGTGCATGTTTTCGTACTGCTAATCAGCTCTCTCTGTTTCTCTCCTTTGTTTCCTTGTGTTTTCGCTTCTCAGTTTTGTCATGGAGCCCGATTTTTAGTGTTTATCCATTCGCGAGAAAGAAGATTTTGGTGATAAAGGCTTCTGAGGTAGAAAGAAGCCGTCTTGATTACGCCCTGTGTCTGCTAGGTCGATTTATGGGAGAAAGGAATATAAACTTCGACGCCATGGAGAGGACTCTTCTAAATCTTTGGCGCACCATTAAAGGTTGCTCTATTCGACCTTTTGAAGGTGAAGGGCTTTACTTAATCCAATTTTTTCACCCTGTTGATCTCTGGAAAATGATGGTAGGGGGGCCATGGAGTTTCAACAATTGTATCCTTTTGGTCCACCAGATGAGTGAAGGCGAGAACCCAGAAGATGTGGTTTTTCGATTTGCAGATTTCTGGATTAGAGTTCATGATCTTCCCCCTAGTTTTGCTTCGGAATCCTTGGCGATTTCTTTGGGCAATATCATGGGCACTTTTCTAGAATATGACACGGGTAACAAACGACATTCTTTTGTTAATTACATGCGGATTCGAGTTAGATTAAACATTACTGAACCACTGATGAGAACTAAGAAGATCCGCAAAGAGGGGGGTGACTTCTTTGATGTCTCATTTAGCTATGAAAGGATTCCCCTAATCTGCTATCTATGTGGTACCACTGGGCATAGTGAGTCTAGCTGTGTAAAGCTCACTGAGTTGCCGGAGGATGAGATCAAATGGGAGTGGCCGGAGGAAATCAAATCAGAATTTCGAGCTCAAAATAGAATCCAGCCAAATCAGTGGAGAAGAGATCCCGCCTATTCCGCGACATTTGAGGGCAGGTCCTACAATCAAGGGATTTC
>JANIHY010000001.1:20147154-20185142 GCA_027479065.1 Erythroxylum brevipes
TATTTAGCTTCAAAAAAAAAAAAAAAAACTAATGACGGTGAAATGAAACCAACCAAAGATTAAATATTTGGTATTTAGCCCCCAAGAAATCAGATGACTCTTTTGACATAATGGAGTTCCAATCAAGTGGTGTAGTCGAGTTGAGTACTCATCCTATTGCTTTTGAGTTTCCCTAAGGATGTGCTTTGCTCCGTCTCTTTCTCTTCATTTGCAGTGCACGAACATACAGTCTTAATATTCTTTCTAGTCGGCTCTCTTTCTTTTCTCTTCTCACATTTTTCATCTGTTTCTTTCAAGTCCTTTCGTGGTCCTTTTTCTTTGTTTATTATTTACGGAGTCATCATTTCAAGATTCACCGTCCCTTTTATTTCTTCTGTAATCGCATGCAATATGTAATCATAACTTCATACAATGCTATATATGAAATATAGCTATTCAGCGTTGTTGATTCCTTTTTTCTGGGGTTTAGTTTGCAGAATAATTTCGGGCCCTCCAAGTTTATGCCGTCGGACGAACCCATGCTTGCTTCAGAAAAGGTTCTTCTTTTCTTTAAAACTCACTGTATCATCTTTAAAGGTTTCTTCTTTCTATTTCTCTGAGGAGTTCTATCTTCTGTGCTTTGTTTTGGCTGCTGGGTATACAGAAAGTGGTAAAAACCTTTTCTTTCCGGTGCCAATTACTGTGCGGTTTCAAGTTAAATGTTTGGATGAAAATCCCATGTTTTATCTTTTCTTCTCTTGAATCTTTGAGATGGGTATTGGGATTGATTGAGCTGTAACTGGGGTTTGGTTTTCGAAATTCAATTATTTACCATGATGTTGTGATTTGAGATGTTGACAATTCTCATTTTCGGTAGGAAGTTGATGGCAGAAGCATCGATGATGCGTTCAACAAGTTGCAAAAGCAGATAGGAGATCGGGTTGATTTTGATCTTCCGGAATCCTTTAATAAGTGGAAGACCATGCCTTACACGCCCATAAAGCGCAGTATCCACTTGATAATTGGCTTGCTTGTCCTTTAATAAGGTGTTCTTGTACTTGGTGATGTGCTTTGTCTTCAGCCTTTACTAGGTTCAAGGAATTGGAGCTCATTTCCTATTTTATTTGTACTGAAATCTATTCCTTTTCACCCTCTCTAGGATAAATGCATACCCACTTATACAAACAATATTTTGTTGATGTTGACAATTTTAAGACATATATCTCACAAAGAAGATCAAAAGGCGTCTTGAGGATGATGGCATATTTTGTTCGTGCACTCAATCACCAGGTTCATCTGGTGTATGCGGTAGAGATTGCCATTGTGTGTAAGTGTGGACTTGGTTTTATCTGTTTGATATATTTATGCATGGCAAACTTCAGGGACAAAGACTTAGGGTTTTGTTTTTGTTTTATGTGATATTATCATGACGTAAATTTTGGAAGAATAATGATAACTGTTTCTATCGACGTTGTTTTATGATCTTAAAATTCAAAATGCCAACTTGTGGCAGTTTATGCATGGATTCTGCTCACTTTACAGTAACAAGGCTGAATGTAGTTCAGCAATATGTTAAGCTATGATGATGATGATGCTCTTCCAATTCCCTTTTCTTTTTTTGTTTAATGCCATGATCAAGGGAGTTTATACGATGAATGTGATATCTAGACCACTGGTTACAATTTTTAGTAACTTTTTATGTCATCTAAGAGCTGTAAATCTATATGTGCACATGACATAGCTGTAAATCTATATGTGCACATGACATACCCGTATGTTGTGTGCTGATGGTTTGTGTAGAGTAAAAAAGCCATATAAATTCCTTTTCATCAGCTGTGATTTCCTACAGTTTACTGCTCTTTGAGTGAAAGAGTTAATATTCCATAACTGGGTACAGCTTATGCTTGTTGAACTGAATTAACTCAAATTTCCTTAATTTTTTAAGGAAAAGTACTTTTGCCATAGATTCTTATATCAAATTCAAGTGAATAAGTGTGAAAATAGAAACATATAGTGGAGTTCGTATAGGAAGTGAGTGAAAGACATTCAGTTATGACGTTAGAAAGATTTGCAGGGGAAACATGTAAGAATATCAGTGGAGTACAGTTTGGATGGCTCTGTGTATGAATATACCAAGCAAATGCATTTCTAGTTACTTGATTCATAGTGTCGTGTATGAACCTGTGAATGTTGGGAGATTTGATTGGCTTAAATAGTTGAATGTTGATTCTGCTCTTCTCTCATCAAATATGTTGCGTTCTGTTCAAATGAAACTTAAATAGTTGAATGTTGATTCTGCTCTGCTCTCATCAAATATGTTGCGTTCTGTTCAAATGAAATGTTGAGAGACTATTCATTTGTAGCTGAATCTGATTTGATATTGCCAAAATGGATAAGCCGGTTTAAGATCCTTTTCTGAATACTGTTATCAGTAAATTACATGGAACATCATCATAGATGTAGTCATTGTCATAGATTCCTCATTTATATAAAGTGGTTCATATCTTGTTAGTAGCTTATATTTTGAACGTGGCTTTATGTGCATATATTGTTACGGAAGTTCCTGGCAGTTATATTCATCTAATTTTCAGCCTGTGGTTCTATGGTCTTGTTTTATTACAATACTTACTAAGACTTTTGCTAATCTAATTTTGCAATCTTAACTTTTTCAGGATGCTGCTGTCTAGCTGCTCCTCAGGCTGCAAATGTGGAAACTTATGTGTCAACAAACCTTTTCAAAACCGCCCTGTAAAGAAGATGAAACTAGTGCAGGTATGGGTCGATGAAGGAGGTTTCTGTTTTTTAAAGGGAGGGATTTAGTAGTCAATGTTGAATGCTTTTGTCATCTATTGATGTATGTTCATTGTTACTTGTGAAGAAACAGAGTGAAAAAACAGAGTGCTTGACTCAAACTCAAGACCCTTGTATCATTTATATGTAGAAGTAATTACATAGGGAAAAATCTTAGGAATAAATAGGAAATCACACAGTAAAGAGGGAGATCATAGTCTCCCCAGTATAGAAATTTCCTAACATTACTAATTGACTTTTAATTTATGATACGTTCTAGTTCATTGCTCTGTTCTTTCTTGTTCCATTTTTGTTGCTTTAAGAACATCAGGTGCTACGTTAATGCATTCTCTTACTGGAGCTTAATATTGTCTATAGACTGAAAAATGTGGAGCTGGGATTGTAGCAGATGAAGATATCAAAAAGGGAGAGTTTGTCATTGAATATGTTGGAGAAGGTGAAATCTGAATTCATTACTATTTCATTCCTTGTGTCATTATCATAGTTCGGAGTTGAATCAATTCTAGATTTAGTCTAATCTCTATGCTTATTTGATGTAGTTATTGATGACAAGACATGTGAGGAAAGGCTTTGGAATATGAAACATCGTGGAGAAACAAACTTTTACTTGTGTGAAATTAATCGAGATATGGTGATTGATGCCACTTACAAGGGAAACAAGTCAAGATACATAAATCACAGTTGTTCTCCCAATACCGAGATGCAAAAATGGTTCTTAGATGAAACTTTTTTCCCTTTTCAAAATTTGACAGTTAGTCTCTCTTTATTTACATGTTGTCTTTCCCCCTTTAGTCTCTCTTTATTTACATGTTGTCTTTCCCCCTCAAAGGATAATTGATGGAGAAATCAGAATTGGCATCTTTGCAACTCGTAGGATAAAGAAGGGCGAACATCTAACCTATGATTATCAGTACGAGTACTTACACCGTTTCTTATTGGACCTTTTTCTTCATGTTTGTTTTCTGCATTATAAATCCTTTGATGATTGAACAACTTTTTTTTTCTTGCTTTTTTCCTCAAACATTCTGAATTTCTTATGCCATTCGATCAAATTAGCAGGTTTGTTCAATTTGGTGCCGATCAAGATTGCCATTGTGGTGCTGCAGACTGCAGACGGAAGTTAGGGGTCAAACCCAAGCCTAAGTTGTCCTCAGATGCAGCACTAAAAATAGTAGCAAGTCAAGTGGTTTCCTGCCCCAAATTAAAAGCAGTTATATCTGGAAGTGATGTATGTATAGATGCATCTATACGATCCAACTGACTAAATCTTCTTTAGTATATGGTCAATCTTGAATACATACCAATATTTATATTTTACCATGTATAATATCATGTGATCCACCTATCTGATTAATGCTAAACTAAATGTGGTATTGATGGTTGCACAGGTTTATCGAAATGGAGGTGTGAAAATAGGTAATCTGAAGGTCCTTCAACATTTTATCTGGTCTATTTAGTTAGTCTTTCACATGTTGAGAACTAGGACTTAATTCTATCTGAGCATTCTTTTCTATTATACATTTCAATATTCATTCAGGGAGTTCAGAGAAGATTTATAGAAATCAACCAATGCGCCCGCTAAATTGCATTGGTAAACTGATCAGAGTAGTTTGTCCAAGTAAAAGGTAATTTCTCGGATGTCCAATTTCATTTAGGCTTTTGAATTTGCTTGAGTTAATATCTTCTTGTGAAGCAGCTTTGTGTTTCCTAGAAAGGTCACTGTCTTTTGTAGTTTCTTTTGGATGTGTATACGTCTAAGGGAAAGTTAATAAATGACTTGTTCAAGGCATTTAAGAACGCCACTTTTTGGAGCCAAGACAACAATTTTAAGTAGCTATTTGATTATACACCCATTTTGAAAATTTCAAACGGTCAGGCGTTGCTCTGTTTGTCTTGAAATGGCCACAAATGGAACTCGCAAATTCTCCAACTCTCGAGTCCATTTACCTGTCATCAGTTTGTTGAAAATTTTATGTTGAACGGCACTTCTGTAGTAGTTTGAATCCTTCTTGAAGGTCCTTTCTTTTAGCAGATTAATTCTGAACATGAATGAAGTTGGATGTTTTTGAGAATGCTTGCAGGCATTGTACTTTTCCAATTATTGAATTTTATGTTGTAACAATTTGAAAAAAGATGTAATCAGGCCCGTGATTTTCCGTCTTTTACTGACTTCACTTTCCATTTTGAATTCTAAGATTTTCCATCTCTTCCATCTTTAACTGACTTCACTTTCCATTTTGAATTCTAAGATTTTCCATCTCTCGATGCTTCTCTTTCTAGGCTTCATAGGTCAGAAAGGTGGTCAGAACGTTTTGGTATGATCAGACGCTTTGACAACCATACAAGAAAACACACGGTAAGCATTGTCGATATATGTTTTTTTTGGAAATTTATTGGATTACGAATGGTAAGCAACATATTCACAAATGGATTACTTTGTTTTAGTGCAGATCCTTTTTGAAAAGGGCACTGAGGCTCTTGACTTGTCGGCATGTAAATGGGAACTTATAAATTTCTGACAAGTAAAATGGTAAGCATACTGTTTTTTTGTCTCAGCTTTTTATTGAAGTTTGAGCTGGTGGCCTATTGGTTGTCATCTATTTTCAGGAACAGTCAATGGCTGTGTTGCAAGCCCACTGACTTTACCTGTAGTAGTGTTTCAGATGGTTGGTTTAATCGATGATCTTTATGTTCTATTGCAGGCAACAGTGGATGAAGACAGTAATGCCTGACACTGAAAGATCTCTGGCATGTGTTCTCCCCATCATCAAGCTTATAATGTTGGTTTTGTGCTTGCTTGCATAGTCTCTTCTCTTGATGGCAAATCTTGAGAATGGGTATGTAATAGAATATGATGGGTGGAGATGTTAGCTGAGTAGTAGTCTGGTTCCTTCACTTGAACCTGACAGTAGGTAGCTGTGATTGATGATGTCAGGTTCTCATGTAACAATTCTTTTCAGCTGGTCCAGATTTTGATGCAGGATAGAACCTATTTACAGTACTTGACAAGCATATCATATTTGATTGTGGAATAGCAAAGCGTAAGCTGCTCGAAATGCAGGCACCTGATTGTCTAAAGTTGTACACTTCACTTACCATTTGGTTATCTAAACTTACATGTCCTTAAAATTACAATTTGGTACTTAGGTTATATAATATGCCATACAAATGTCATAGGCAAAAAGTATAATTTTAACCCTAAATTTGAAGAAAAAATTAGACAGAATTAAATTCTTTTTTTTAATTATATGTTGGCATTGATTTTATTAGTTATAGAATAGAAATTCAAATTTCATATTTTAAAAATAAAATTTACTTCATTTTTAAAGATTTTATTAACTAAAATAATTAATTTTTTAAATTCCAAATTAACAAACGACAAACATCGTTGTATCAATTACTGATCTATTTTGCTTTGACTATTTTGACTTGAGAATTATAAATCAAATGGAAGGGAAGTACCCGTCCCCAGCGTCACCAACTATCTTTATTTGCAATTTAGTCCTCTTTCCCTCGGATGTAGATTTTATACATTTGCAATCTAGTCCATTTCTCTCTCTCTCTCTCCAGTGAAACTGCAATTCTGGATTTGAGAAAATGAAGGTCATAGAGAAGATAAGGTCAGCTCTCGGAGTAGAAGCCACCGTTGCTCCAGCTCAACCCACCGGAAATGGCAATGTATCTGACAAGGCAGTGTTCTCCTTAGTTCTTTCCGCCGAAGACGAAGGACGGAGTCCAGAGCCTCTTCGAGAGAATGGACCGCATGGTCGCCCACAACCCTACCTTCTGCGACGTCACCTGGGCCGCCGGAGGCTCCTCCGCGGATCTCAATCTCGAGATCGCCAATCGCATGCAGAGCATTGTCTGCGTCGAGACTATGATGCACTTGGCCTGCACTAACATGCCCGTGAAGAAGCTTGATCTTACGCTTCATACTATCAAGTCGAATGGAATCTAGAATGTTCTCGCGCTTCGCGGTGATCCTCCTCATGGCCAGGATAAGTTCGTTCAGATCCAAGGCGGTTTCGCTTGCGCTCTAGGTCTTGTAACACACCGAACTGAGCACTTTGGTTACATTTTGAGTCTATTTCAGTAACAGTATTGATTGATTAGTGAGGAGGTTGATTTTGTAAGTGTGAGATTTGAATGCGTTTTTGCAGGTGAGAAATATAAGGTCTAAGTATGGTGACTACTTTGGCATTGCTGTTGCTGGTTATCCAGGTTTTTTTATTTCTTTACACTTATTCCTTTCTCTTTCTGCAAATTTCCTATTTCCTAGTGTCCTTATACTTTGATGGTTTTCAATTGGTGTCCAGAGGCGCACCCTGACGCGATTGTCAGTGATGGGGTTGCTACGCCAGAGAATTATCAGAAAGATCTTGCTTATTTGAAGCAAAAGGTCTTTGCTTTTATTTTTCTTTTTAAATTTAATTCTTGTCTAATGAAAACAAATTGTGAGCTAACCTTGCTTTTCATGTAACTCGAAACAATTGTATGTGCTGATAATTTGGTGATCTGATTCTTCAGGTGGATGCGGGAGTTGACCTGATTATTACTCAACTCATCTATGATAACGATATTTGTCTAAAATTTGTGAATGACTGCCATGAAATTGGAATAAAATGCCCTATTGTTCCTGGTATCATTCCCATTAATAATTATAAGGGCTTTTTGCGAATGACTGGGTTTTGCAAGACAAAGGTATAACCTCTCTGACCCTGCTTCTCTTGCTGAGTATGTTCTCTGGTGTTTGTTGAATATGTGGAACACTTGTACATCCTCATGTTGCTTTATTCCAAATTTATGAGATTCACATTCATATCCTGTTCAGCTTTTATTCTGCTGTGACTAGGATCAGATGCGCACTTTGCTGATGAGTGTGGAGAAGTTGGTGTTTAATATCTTCTTAATTAAATAACACAAAAATTCTTTCACATGGATGTGCTTCTGCATACTACAATAAACTTTGGGGACTCTACTGTGTAAAATTGGTGTACTGTAATGAAATGCAGATACCATAGGAGATTACTGCTGCATTGGAGCCTATTAAGGACAATGAAGAAGTAGTCAGAGCATATGGAATTCACCTTGGAACTGAAATGTGCAATAAGATTATAGCTCATGGCATCAAGACTTTGCATCTTTACACACTGAACATGGAGAAATCAGCTCTAGCCATATTAATGGTTAGTTTATCTTAGTCAATTTGTTATTCTGATGGGAGATCAGCATAGCATTATTGCAGGATAATTATTACAGAGTTCGTTTAATAATGGACATTCATTTGCAGAATCTTGGTCTGATTGAAGAGTCCAAGGTTACAAGGTCATTACCCCTACAAATGTTTTCCGTTTGAAAGAAGATGTTTGTCCAATATTCTGGTGTGTAATGGACATGTAACACTGTATTTAGAGTCATTTAATTCAGGAGAAACATTATTTATTCGAATTTACTTATATCTTCAATAAATTTGATGTCTTAGTTAAATGACCACAGGGCTAATCATCCAAAGAGCTATTTATCAAGAACGATTGGTTGGGACCAGTATCCACGTGGCAGATGGGGTGATTCTCGTAATGCATCCTATGGTGCTTTGACTGACTATCAGGTAGGAGGACTTATACATTTTTGATTTAGTTTTGGATCTTATAACAAACTTAAATGTAGAACAATCTTGTCGTTTGAGTGTCTTATATTCCACTCCAAGGTTCAGTTTGTTCCTGATGCCTCTCTTTTGGTTTGTGACAATGAATTGGCTTGCTTTCTCATATTCTCTGTTCCAAGGCATATTAAGAAGGGAATTTCCCTATGATATGAAGTAATTAATATATTTCTGTTGTCTTAAATATGATTTCTTTGTTGAAAATTCAAAATGATCTTCCGCACTATCATTCATTACTTTACTTGAACTTTTAAAGAAAACATGCCAAGAAATCCTTTGTAGGAATTGATTCAATCTATTTATTTCTAGTATGGAGGAAGCCTTTTGATGTGGTCTCAAAAATCTTTTGTTCAAACCATTATAATGTGGAAAAAGATGTATTGATGTGATTGAAATAGTCTTTCCGTCAATATTTGTTTCAGTTAATAATAGTTCTTGAACTGTGAGTTTCAACATGCATATTGAATCTACTTGTTAGCATTTTTCATGCAAGCCTCAAGTCTTGATTTCATTTGCATTTTATGTGACCTAGTGCAGGACAAGAAACTTCATGACGAATGGGGTGTACCTCTGAAAGGTGTTGAAGATATTTATGAGGTAGAACTTATATTCTGGATATAGTTGTGTTGATTATTTCCTCAGTCTCATGCAACAACAATTGTTGACTTAATAAGTCTTTTGGATAACAGAAATTTAAGAATTACTGCCTTGGGAAGATGAAAACTAGTCCCTGGTCTGAATTGGAAGGGCTGCAACCAGAGACAAAGATTATTAATGAACATCTTGGCAAGATAAACTTGAAGGGCTTTTGGGCAATCAACAGCCAACTAGCAGTGAATGGGGAGAGATCTGATTCCCATCTGTTGGTAAGTAATAGGTGTCTCTGTCTGTAATTTCCAGTCTCTTTTTCGCTGACATTCTTTGTAGACTTTGCTTCTGTATGCCAGAAAATTTTAATATCACTAGACTACCAAAATTGAGATTTAGGCGTTTAGTGCTTTTACAGGAGAAGAAGTATGCACATAACTCAACTTACAGATTAAAAGCTCGTTTCATGTTTAAAATTGGAAGCAATAAAATTTTTTGTGGCTTCTTACTTCTTAGGGGAAAGCAAACAAGAAAAGTTGTTAGGTTTTTGCAGGGGTGAAGGAATGAAGGTTAACTTTGCCGTTTGAGAGGACAATTGAATTGCGAAACTGAAGAAGTCATCCAATACTGTAGGGATGCCATTCTAGGTGAAGATATTAAGTTACAGAATTTGAACTCCATGTCATTGATTGTAACGGAGCTTGGACTTAGCTTTATTTGCGCGTTGTGTCATTTATAATTGCTACAAAAAGAAATGGGATTATAAGATTTATCAGTTCTTATAGTTGGTGGTGGCCATTTAGTTTTAGCTTTCTGCTCCAGTTGGGAATGTAAGAAACAGTGTGGTATCTGACTTGTTCTATCTGCAGGCTGGGGAGGGGCAGGAGGTTATGTCCATCAGAAGGCTTACGTCGAATTTTTCTGCTCCAAGGACAAATTGAGTGCTGTTGTTGACAAGTGCAAGGCATTCCCTAACGTAACTTACATGGCTGTGAATTAAGGAGGGAGTTGGCTGATGTTAATGCGGTAACATGGGGAGTCTTCCCAGCAAAGGAGATCATTCAACCAATTCCTACTGCGATAGGTTTTCTTTGTTTCTCCCAATTGTTAAAAGAGATATCATGGGAAAGGAAATCAATATGCCCCATAAAAGGAGCTAAATATCATCCCGTATTCCCTTCTCTATTTAGAAAACAAACATGTAGAAAATTTGATAGCCAGCTTCCTTTATGTTTTTCCAGGCGTGTATCTGCAGTTTTGTTTAATATACCTTCTCATTTGAAAGAATTTATTTAATACTTCGGAACACATTGCTAGCTCCTACTTTGCTGCTTTCAGAAATGTTGGAATCTGTCTAGTTTCACCAATTTCAGATGCTTAGAAAAGTAACAAGATGTAAGTGATGCTGCTACTCTTGATTTCAAGCCTGAGATTACTATATTTATATATAACATAATCCTCCAATTAGCCTCTCAATTTGTACGCATCTGCACAAGATGGGTTAAATGCACGATAATAAAACATCATTTTCTCGCTACCAAAACTAACTTTGTTTGCCTTTCTTGATCAGCTTTAGTAGAAAATCTTGTGCGTATTATTAAGGGAAAAAGAGAACAGGAGTGCTTGTTCTGTTTTTGTAACCATTACACAACTTCAGAAAAGATATTCAACACCATAAAAAGACGTAAGAAAGCATAAAATAAGCATTGGATTGTCTTGTTGTATTGCATTAAACATAATAATCATCACAACCTTAATAGTCATCCCCTCTTGATATAACCTCTTTGCAGGTTGGACGTAGTAAGATGGTATGCTCAAATTGGGATACATAGCTTCCCTTAACATCACATAGAGGGGGGTATGGCTGCCAAAGAAAATGAACAAGTTGCTGTAACAAACAGAAGGCAAAAGGATGCAATTCATTCTTAAACTACTGATCAGGATAATGGCTGCTAGCCCCTTCAATTAAAAGCAACTCAACCAGCATAGTTCAAACTGAGAACTTCAGGACATAGGACCGGTCAGAATTCATGTTGAACAGATAAGTGCAAAAAAAAAAAAAAGAGAGATGCATGACTTCAGGACTATTTCCAATGCAGGATAAGATAAAACCCACCGTTTCAGATTATCAGTATCCTCACCAAAAGTTAATCCAAGAAACTAGTAGAAGTTGTATTATAAAAATAGGAAATTAGTACAAGAGTTTATTACTAGAGTTAATTGTTGCCATACCTGAACAATGCCAGTATCACATAAGTTCTTCAATGCCATCAAATATTTAGTCTCCCCTAATCGATCTAGATACCGTCTGCAAAAGGCCAATGTGGAGAAGTTCTTGTTGATTGTTGCTAGCAGTTGCTTTGCCCTTGGCAACCTCAGAGGGATATGGCCAACATCAAAATTTTTCATGTAATGACTGCACTCTAGATCTTCTCTCACATATCCCTTTCCTAACCGGAACAAGTGGCAGCTAAGTACATTCTAGGTAAAAATTCTCGACAATAGCCATCTTTACAAAGAAAGTGTAATTACCAGTCAAACAAAACAACCATTACCTGTTGACGCAAATGTTTCAATTGCAAAAAATTCACCTTCCTCCATTTTTGTCTGCTCCCCGCCTTTAACTATAGGAACAGATTTTCCAGCATGGATCTGATAGCGGCCAATACTATGTCCGTTTAAGTTTCGGATACTTTTAACTGCCAACCAAAACGCAAGTCAATGAAACATGCAGAACAAACGTTATATTGTGCAAGTTTGTGATGCTATCAAGAGAAAATCATTATTCAATAAGGAAATAAGACAAGCCTTCAGAAGTGCATGTTTTGGAACATATATGCAAGACAAGAGAATATCCCTTCTCCTTCAAACACAACTCAAAAAACTTGGTGACATCATAGTTACATATTTTGTCAACCCTTGAGGGAAATAATTAAATTTGATTAAGCTTCAGAAGGAAAAATCCTTCCGCTACCAAAAACATATTAACATTTCCACTGAACATAGCTGAACAATCAAAGGAGGGAGAGATACAAAACAGTGCAGGAAAAAAGCTAAATTATCAATAGGAATGCAAACCACGATGATTGGCTTGGAGGAGGATGATCTTCAACTCAAGCCCTACGGTCTCAAGACACCGGGAAAGACAACATACCAATAGGTCATTATAAGTATGATATAAAACTCCCAATAAGTATAAACAGTGCTGTTTTATAACATAACACTTAAGGTTCTTATGAATGTGAAGTGAATTATGAAGAGCACAAAGAGCTTTCCGGACATTTTGACATAGTTCACTGCATTGGCACTCGTAACATCTATAAACAATAATATTGGGCTCTGGTAGCAACTATCATTCATCTACATTGGAAGAAGGTTGACACATAACACAGTTCACAATCGTGAAACAAACAACTAGGTATGCAGCCCAAGATCGAATGGAGTTGAACATAAATAAAAACATGTATGGACTGAAGTAGGAACCAACACTAAATATTGGACAAACACAAACAATACATGTATACGATGGAAAGGCTGTTAACGTAGTACCAGGATACACTTTTCCATTAATTTCAACCTCATAAGATTCCATGACTTCTTGGATGGCGGCACCAACATCACAAAGACGCACATCAATTCCAGATTCCTAAGCAATAAAAGGATAATCACTGAATTGTCATTTTGGTCAACCCATGATGCTTGAAAAGCATTTTAGAGGAAGTAACGTTCCAGTGACAGTAAGGAAATTTTAACGCCAATAATTTGTACCAGAGTATCACATAAACACATATGAATTATTATAAATTGGTGCATTTTGTATGTTCTTAATTAGTCTAAACATTTTCTAAATACTTCATATCTTCAACGGAAGAAATTAAAATAAAAAATGATTAGAAAACATCAGAAAAGAGTAGTGAATGGAGAGTGAGAGTAGGTGGATTTGGCTTTCAATTATGATTGCAATGCTAGATATTTATGCAGCTCATCCACTGTTTAAGATCCCGGCAGAAGTGCATAAAGGATATAACTCATTGCATGCAAAGATATGCATACAATTATACATAAAAAATTTCCTTACTTCATAACCATTACAAATCCTACTTGGAAAATCTCCTAGCTAATCCCAAAACCAATTTTAAGAAAAAACAGAACTCCCCAAGAAAATTACAGTCAAATTATACATACAAAAGTCAGCCACAAGATGAACTCACCTTCCCCCAGGAAGAGTCAAGTGGTTTAAAACTAGGAATTGGATGCAAGCCTTTCTTACAAAAGGTCACATCCCAATGATAATAGGAAGATATAATAGCTGAAGAGGATTAAAAGTTCAACACCTTGATACCAGTATTAGTTGCTTCCCGTGAAGCTGCAAGCAGTGGATCAAACATAGGATTGAAAGCCACAGTGAAAGCACAGTCCACAATGTAACCTGTAAATTGAATTGGCACCCATTTCTGATAAGGTTCCCAACCAAAAAACATACCAGCATATTTCCTAAAAGTTCAATCAACAAATTCAACATTTGGTAAAAGAGTCACTACCATCAATATGGGTTCCAAAATCCAACTTCATCACATCATCATATTGAAGAACAGTCTTATCCCCACTATTTGGGGTCCAATGTGCAGCAACCCTGATAACAGGAATGAGTTTTCGATGAAAATGAAGCAACAAAATCAAGAGGATTAGGATTCATAAAACCCTCCAAAGAAGAAAGTAACATTTACCAGTTAAGAGAGCATCCAGTAGGGAAAGCAATGCCTGCTTGCAAACCATTTTCTGATATTAGCTTACGAACTGTGTTCTCCAAGGTCTCACAAAGGTCAGTCATTAACATTCCAGGTTTCATAATGCTTCTCATGTACTTCCTCACCTGATACAAGCAGGAAATTTTATTAGATGACACAATTCATCAAGCAGCAGAACAGTCATTGCATCAAATCATTACCAACCTGCCGATGAACTTCTGCCGCTTGGCGAACTGAATTGTACATCGGTTTTTCAAGACGTTCCAACCCTCTCTTCTCTTCAGAGGTAGTCCTCCATAAATTACTGAAAAAATTCAAGGAAATTGTCGGCATAAGCATTGACAAAATCTGAGGCAGCACATATTGAAAGGTATATACTAATAGTATCATAACACTTTAAGGGGACAGAAAGATAGATGCTACACTGAAACCCTCAAAAGTGAGCTTTAACCTGCATTGCATTGTACAACATCAATTAATGACCAGAAATATATTTATATCATGAGGAATATTGATCTTGTCTAACACACATCAATTAATGACCAGAAATACATTTATATCACGAGGAATATTGATCTTGTCTAACACACGGCTTTTCAAGAAGCATCGGAACTCAAGTGAACAAAGAGGACATCATTTTGACACAAAATAAAAGTAACAGAAAGAAGTAATGATAATGCAGCAGTATCATTATTCTCCACACATTGGACCAAAGTTAAAGAGCTTATACTCACTCATCTTTGTATTGCTGAATTTCACCTTCAGGAAAGTCCCCAGAAGGAAAAAGCTCCTTAACAGGAATTGAGGGTGGATCAGTTTGCTGAGGCAATTCTTTCTTCTTCCTGCAGACGATTGTAAGAGAGACATCATTGACTAAAGACTGAATGATGTGTAATGATTGGAATATCTATCCCAGAAAGAAGTTCTCACTTGCTCTTATTTTTCTTCTTTTTCTTCTTTGAAACTTCTGGAAGAAAAAATTAAATATAAAAATGCATATATTAGTGCTAAAATTACTAAATAACTCCATTATAGCAAGTCGAATGCCATTAATGCTTGCAGGTCTCAATTAATTGTGAAATAGGAGAAGGAACCACCTTTGTTTTCATCATCATCCTTCTGCATGGCAGAGGAAACTTCTGATGAATCATCATTCTCATTGCTAATTGAAGGTTCTTCCTCCCCATTTTCTTCTTCTGCCCCATTTTCTTTACCAGGGACTTGTGCATTCAACTTTTCTTCTTCCATTGATAGAGAACTGTTTGCAACAGAAAAAATGGCAATGGTTGTAAGCGTTCAAATACAGATTAACACATGAAATGAGTATGGAAGCTTTGAATCAGCTCATCAAATGTAACATTGTGATAATTAACTAACAACGATGACGTTAAAAGAAAATTTAAAAAACGTAAAAAAAATCGAACTTATGCCGAAATAAAAATGGAAGTTGTCAGTAAACTTAAGGAATTTCTCTCCGTTCTCTACTTGTTTTCTAATACAAACTAAAAACATACCAATTCCAGGCAATTTTGATCAATAAAGTTACAGTATTTCAGCTAATTTTCTGATTCCAAAGAGCTACATAACGAAGCAAAACAAAGAGAACACCTAAACAGAAGACAAGTCACAAAGAGAAAGCGAGTAGAGAAACGAAGCCCTGTCAGAGTACAAAACAATCAAACAAAGGAAATCAAAGAGATCTGGGGGAGTAAAGGACATATTGAGTGCGGTGTTTTACCTGGAAAAAGCTAACGAAGCCAAGAAAAGTCAAGAAAAAGGAAAATTCTTCTCCAAATTTCAGTCTCTCTTCTCCTCTCTATCGCGAGCAGACTCGGCAGAAAAAACCCTTCGTTACATTTACGATCGACAACAGCCCAGCTGCAGGTTACAAAGAGCCCATCCACCAAGAAATTAAAGAGCCCATTTCACCTTTGTTTCTTCTAGATTTTGGACTTTGAAAATCAAAGCCCGCTAGCCATTGAACCTTCCATCTCTGAATCACAAAATGACGACCTTCCTCTCCCCGCAAACAAAGGTCATTTCTTTCTCTCTAAACTAAGGTATGTTTATTTCCACGTAAAATTTTTAATCAAATCAAATGAAACGAAATAGTAGAGGATGAAAGGACGTGTTTATTTGAATGAGATGAAATATAAAACCATCCCATTTTATTCCATTCGCATATAAAACCTTTTCCTCAGCTAAAGAGAAATATGAAGCCATCAAATTGTAATCTCCTCTGAAGTTTTTCTTTTTGAATGTTCAATTACTTCATAAATTTTGAAAGTTTGGGTTATTCTTAAGCTCTAATCATGGCTCTTATTTTATGGGATAGAACTTGTTTGTAGCTTGGGCGGGTAGTTTAAATCTTTTGCTGATAAATTCCCCAACCGACTTAATTTATAGTGTTGTAGTTGCTACTTTGTCTTTATTTTACAATACTGCATTCATTAGGTAATCCAAATTGAAAATATGAAAAGGGTTTGTTCCATTTTTCAATGATATAGTTAATGGAATTGTTGTGTGTAATTTTCTAGAGAACAAGCAGCTTTGTTGATGTGAACCAGTTTGCTTAAATCTAATTGGAATCTGAATGCCTGCTACTGGAGTTCAAGTTAAAGAGTTTGATTGAGCTAAAAGATGGATTGTTTTATTGTCTTTCCATGATGTACTCATTTGGCCTTTTTAGTGTGGTTACTCTTCAATGTTCTGCTTTCCAGGAAAGAGACTTTTCAGTTCCAAACAAAAAGAAAGCCTGCAAAATGGAGAAACTGAAATCTTTGATTCCAAACAATCTTAAACGGTTGGTGGCAGATAGCAGTCCTGATGATCTTCCTTCAACATCGTCTTCTCTTCTTGACTTCATCCTCAATTTGCCACAATTCCAGGAAGTTAATATCGCCTAGTAATCTTTTTAAATTTTCTTTTCTATGTAGAGGGTGAAACCTTTGGTTTTTGAAATCTTATCCTTAATATGGCCCCTTGCCTCATTATGAACCTTTTGGGTATTTTTAGATGATTAAAGATCTGACAGATCCAGAAACTGCTCTTTGTACAAAGAGTAAGGATGCTGCTTTGGAATCAAAACAAAAGGGCAACCAAAGCTTTTCAAGTGGAGATTATAAGACAGCTTTGCATTGCTATTCTCAGGTACTTCTTTAGGTCGTTTTCATTTTCTTTTCAGTTTAGCAAACTTCATCTTTTACAGTACTCTATGGACCTTATTACATTTTGCAGATATGGACCTTCCTTATTATGTTTTACATCTGCAAATTTGCTTTTTTCCTAGGGTTAACCATGGCTAGGTTACTTCACAAAAACAAGAAAACCTTTCTATGAGGGCTTAAAGAAATTATTTTTGTGGGCAATTAATAATTCAAAACTGGAAATATGTGAAAATGGAATTTAGATTACAGTAGATTCTGCTCAAACTTTTACCAGTTCTCTGTTCGATGGATTGACCACTGTTGTTTTCAGCCCTTAACTGTTTGCCCTATGATCTCGAGAAAACATGCATTATTATTGGATAATTATTATGACCAATTGTGGTACATTCTGAGCACTGGTATAAAGAGGATGAGGCTGTGAATTAGATTAAGAGTAAACAAAATACCTCCTAAAAATTAACAAGAGAAAGATCTTTTTACTGATCAACATGGGATGATCACCAGGAGGCTATTCAATCCTTGTTAGTTATCGTTTGTTTGCAGACAAGGTAAAAGTTTAACCGTGTTTTCTCTTCTTTACATTGCTACTCAACCAATCAAGATAGGCACTACGTGTAGCTCCAATTTCTGCTGCTGATATGGACAAGAATCTGGTTGCAACACTGTATCTAAACCGGGCTTCTTCACTGCATGTGAGTTTTTCTTGTTTCCTTACCTTCTCAGAAAGGAGACAGCTTTTGTTTTCTTCTGTTATTATTTCTATTTTTCTTGTTCTTTTTTCTTTGGTGGGTGGGGAGGTTGTAGGGCGAATGAGAATAAATGCCGGCTAATTCTATGACTTTGTACGGGTATAACTATTGGTATAGAGACCATATGTTTTTGAATTTGTTATAAAAAAAAATGGAATGTGCTATGTTGAATCATTTTGTATCGCTGGGTTTTCTGTGGACTCTAAATCAAAAGATTTGTGTGTTTCTTTAGAAAATAGGTCTCCTAACAGAGTGTATTCGAGATTGCAGCCGGGCCATTCAAATTTCTCCAAACTATTCGAAGGTGATACATATGATCTTTTCTTGTTCTAATTTTGCTCTTTCTCCCATTATAATTCTGACAGGTTTTTGCCTTTTGATGGTGCTAGATTTGTAATTTCATCTGTTTGCAACTATTCATTAAAATCTAGTCCAGGGAAAAGACGCTTCCAATCCCGTGAAATTTCATGATGGCAATGATTTATCTTAATTTTGGAGACAAAACAAAAAAGGAAAAACAAAAGGAAAAAGTAAAGGGGATTGGGGTAAAACCTTGCTTTCAATTCCCTAATCTTTACTGGTAGATCTGCTCCAAACTTGCAGTAATTATGTTATCTCTCATCCTTATGTCTGTTTCACAAATTTTAAAGAGCATTTTCTGTTGCTACTATTATGATGTGAACTAGCTTGTGCCCTCTCCAGAGTGTCTTCTACATTGCAGGCATGGTACAGAAGGGGAAAGGCCAATGCTTCTTTAGGAGATCATAAAAATGCAGTCCATGATATGAACATGGCTAAAAGTTTTGAGTCATCATTGAGTGGAAAGAGGCAGATAGAAAGTGAGCTAAAGATTATTTTGCAAAAATATCAGTGCACAAGCAATAAGCAAGTTCAGCTTGGTGAGGACAATTTGAGAAGTTTTGGTAAGAGACTATCCTTACCATTCTTCTTCTTTCCTTACATCCTGGTATAGAATATTTTAAAGTTAGGCTCGAGCATTTTGTTCCCTAAATAAAAACCCACTGTTTATTGTAATTTTTGGCTCAATTTTTATCCCTATTTTAGTTTTTGTTATTCTCTAACCCTATTCCATTTCTGATATGGCTTATAATCTCATCCTCTGCTTTCAAGAGTTTAGGATTGTATGACCTTGGTATGATTTTAATGAAAGTAGGCATCTGTCTCTGCTTTACACTGCCAAGATGTAAGTTCGAAATGAATGATCTATCGATATTTTTTGACAGATGACTTGCAACAAAAAAAGTTTGTACGTGTTACCACGCCAGTTAAAGGAAGGGGCATTGCTTCCTGCAGTGATATTCCTCCAGCATCCTTGATTCACATGGAAGAACCTTACGTTTTGGTATGACCATCACCATGACTTGTTTGTTATGTAAATGCTCTTTTACTTGGTAGATTTTCCATGTGTAGTTTTCAAATATGCTTTTACTGGATACTTAAGTTGAAAAATCTTTTGTGATCAAGATCCAAGCTGCATAAAGTTAGAGTTTTAGCTGCTGCATGTAGATAAGGCCTTTTTACCAGTTCACCTAAGGGCACAGTCATCTGAACCACTGTAGATTATACTCTTTCGTGAACAGATCATTTATGAACAACAACAATAAAAATCTTTCTTAGCTGAAGGTTTTGCATAGACTCATTTTCATTGGGCATTGTGCTGATTTGGGTTGGATAACTTGAAGAGTGACAATCTCGCTGTGCGCAGATTGTTATCCTCAGGATGCTCTTTATGAGGGCTACTCTTGCATTAGTCATCATTCACAATACTTCATAGCTGCTATCTTGATGCATCTGTTGTGCAATGAGGGGCATAGATTGGCTTAGCTTTCTCACTTACAGATGATATTGAAGAGTTGCCGTGAGACACATTGTCATTACTGCTTAAATGAACTGCCAGCTGATGTGGTCCCTTGTACATCTTGTTCTATACCACTATACTGCTCGGAGCGTTGCCAACTGCAAGCTGGAGGCGAGACACTCAGTAGCTATCAAAAGAGAGATGGAAGTGATGGCAGTCAAAACTACAATCTTAGAGAGTCAATTGTGGAGGATGTCTTTTGCAGTTCTTCCAACTTTGATGATAAATGCTTTCCAGAACATAGGCACGAATGTTTAGGAGTGCACTGGCCTGCAATTTTGCCAACTGATATAGTTTTGGCTGGTCGAATAATTGCAAAATTTGTATATCAAAATAGAGTTGACAAGGAGGCTAACCTTCAAAGGATTCTAGTATATTTTGTAACCACTTGTTATGAGTTGCTTCACAGTTTTTCTGTGTGAGGATTTGACATTCTAGCCTGTGGTCTTGCAGGATCTTTCTCACAATTATTCGCAAATCAGTCCTGAAGGCAAGTTGGAATTACATATATATGCCATTGTGTTGGTATACTGTCTTCAATGTTCTCTTGGGATTGTTATTCCAATAAATGGAGTCTCAACATCAGAGGTTGGATCCACCTTTCTCTCTTTGGTGTGCGTGTGGGGGTTTGCATGCAATCATTTTATGATATACTTCTTTTGCTTATTGACGTCTATATCATTCCAATAGCTTTAAATTGCTTAAGTTGTTCATGTATTTAAAAATATTTTCCGCTTATTCACATCCTTATCTTAGTAATTTGTCATTGTTTGTTCCTTCTTAGTTATTCATGAAGACAAGCATTGAAACACTATATCAACCTAATTATTGCTACTTGATCTCCATCTGTCTTGAGGTCTATTGATTTTCTGCTTGTAGATTGTCATCCTTCTATCTCAAATCAGGGTAAATAGTATGGCAGTTGTACGCATGAGATCTGCTAATGTGCTAGGCTCATCAGATCAATGGGGTTCTTATGTTCCAATAAGAGACGCATCAACTTATAATGTGGAACAGGTTCATGTTTATGCTACAATTTCTTTTCTTTGATTAGCCTAGTCACCATGTGGATTTGTTGATTCCACACTTACCAAATGCATGTAATCTGTGTTGGCTTTTTCATCAGAACGTGCTTTTTCTGCCAATGTAAATAAAGTTTATTCATTCATCTAACTTGGATTGATTACGCTTTTCTAGGTCAAAGTGGGTCAAGCTATTTATACTGTTGGTAGTTTATTCAATCATTCTTGCCGGCCAAATATTCATGCTTATTTCCTTTCACGCACTCTCTTCATACGAACAACAGAACTCGTTGAAACAGGCTGTCATCTTGAATTATCATATGGCCCTCAGGTATTCCTAGTTTTAACATTAAAAATCATAACTAGATCACTTGAAGTGAATATGTGATGTTCATTCATTCATCAAAAGAGTACACATGGCTGCACTACACTGTTATAGGAGGGACAACATGAAAAAAAAGAATTGTCATGTTATACGTTTCTACTTCTAGTGCTAGCAAGTCTAATGCATGGATATTTGAAAAGTAAAATACTGTTCTGTTGAACAGGTTGGGCAGTTTGACTGCAAAGAGCGTGTTAAATTTCTGGAAGATAAGTATTCATTCCGATGCCAGTGCCCTGGATGTTCAGAGCTAAATATGCCTGACCTTGTTATAAATGCTTTTCACTGTGCCCATCCTAATTGCTCTGGTGTAGTTTTGGACAGTTGTCACATCGGTTTTGAAATGAGCAAGTTTAAGAATTTCATAGCTCGAAACTTGGGGAGACCTCAATTGCAGGTATTGCTTCTGCACCATCTTTGAAACTCGGGCATGCTGTTGATATGACGATGCTGTTGCATCCCAGGAAGTTTTGGTTGAGGAGGCAATGATTTAGCAGTTAATTGGGATTGACTTGTTGCATGAATCTTGACAATTTCCAGATGACACTACATTCTTAACTCAGGTTTATAGCCCTGCGTCTTCCTAAATTTGTTTATCTTACCAGGTTGACAAGCTTAGTAACATTAATATCAATGATTTGGCTGCCCGTGTTCTTGAGCAAGACAGTACTCACCTTTGCATTAATCCTGAGTATTGTTTGAAGTGTGGTCTTCATTGTGATTTAATAGCTTCTGAGGAAGCTGCAAACAAAACTCAGGTTTATTTTCGAAGGTATATGATATCTCCAAACCTTGCATTTGACATTTGAGTACAAAATCTATATGTTCTGCGAAAAGAGCAACACTTTTTGAACTTGGGAATTTACCTTGATTATAATGCACAAGTGTTTAATTCATGGCAGGTTGCAAGATGCAAAGTTGTCCAAGGAAATTTCGAGCTCTGTCCTTTCAGATGCTTTAAGAGCTCTTGCTGTTCTAAGATCAGTATTAAATGCTTATAACAAACGCATTGCAGAGGTGAGTATGATCATAGCAAGGAACTCTGCTTCTTAAATTGTAGGGTTTAACTTTAAAAGATGCACTTACTTTTTTCATCATTCCTCCCTTATCGTTTTCCATACTACAGCTTAACCTACTATTCTATTATTCACTTCTCTGTCTCATCCCAGGAAAAGTAAAGAAGGAACTTAACCTCTATATTTAGTCCAATTTAGATTGTCCTCTTCTATATTTGGCATGAACGTTGATTGCGTCATTAGTATATGAATAAACATTTGCAGATGGAAGATAATCTTGCAAAAGCATATTGTTTGGCTGGAGACATGGAATCTGCGAGGGAGCATTGTGAAGCATCAATCAAGGTAAACAAATTTTTTGGTGCCACATGCTTTGACTTATTGTTTGGAAATAGTTTCTATACTAATTAAGGATAAGGTTGTATACTATTGGACCTTTCCAGGCCTTACGTTTGAGAGGGATTTTTACTGACTTGCTGTTGTTGTTACACTTTGACCTATTGTAATATATGGATATCAATTTAGGTCCCACATATTTCCCTAAAGTATCCCTCTAATTTCCAAAACAGTATTTTAAAGTATGCAACTTCAAAACATCAACAGACTGCTTACACAAGTTTTATCCTGTAAATTGCTCGAGTTCTTGGATAATATAAGAATAGTTACCTCTTGATTTTAGATTTGAGTCAATTATTTTTTTCGTGTTACATTTGTATTTATTCTATCCGCTGAAAGAGTGATCTTTGTCTTTGAATGCCTTGGTTTTGATAAAAATTCAGATTCTTGAAATGCTGTATGGTGCTGATCACATTGTCATCGGACATGAATTGCTCAAGCTTTCAACCATTCTGCTCTGCATGAATGACATCTCCGTTGCAGACAGCATTAACCAGCTGGAGTTGATATTTAGGAAGTATTATGGTTCACATTTATTTCTTCTTTTCCCATATCTGAAAGCTCTAAAAGAAGCTTGCAAATTCAGTCAAGTAAAGTAGCTTTATGATATCTGAGCCCGAAATGTACGAATATCTATCATGTAGGAACTCAGGTAAGTGCACAAGGATGAAGGATTTCCAAATAGAATGCCAAAATTTCCATCATCTTGCTGCAATTGGGAATCTTACAACTTTAGTTATGCTTGTCTGGTTGAATATCAATGAGTTCAGTGATAATTAAAATGAATTTAAAAAATTAAGAAGGAAGAATTGCCAAGTCCAACTAATTTATTATTGCTTAAACTATTTCACGTTTTGTATTAACATTACAAGTCGAATTCTAAATCCATGATACAAAAAAATTCCCCTAAAGGTTCCTGTTTTGTAAGTGAGATCTGCATCATCGCAAACAAAGTTACGAATGCTATTTCAATGCTAAAGTGCTAATTCCTTTCTTACAAGATCTGCTAAAAGAATGTAAAATGAGTTATCACACACAAAAAGACAAGCGCTTGAAGCATGTTAAACCAACGAAGTTATGGACTGACCTAAAAAGGACCAAAGAGATTGACAGAGAAGGGAGACTAGAATAAAGAAAAGAATATTTCATTAACTGCATAACCAACAAGTAAAAGCTAATGATGTAGAATTGTCAATACGCAGCATTGCGACTTTTTAATTCTTTAAGGCACAACTTCGAAGTATCAATAATCGGGTTTTCCTTGTCCACAAGGAAAAAAGCTGGAAATCGACGTTAAAACGTATTTCCAGGTAGCCTCAACTGGTGATTGAGCTTGCCAATCGATTAGGAATTGAGTAGCAGCAACAGTTTTTTCGTTTCACCGTTCGATGCTCCAATTGTGAGAGAGTGGAAATGTTGGCGAGGCTTGGAGATTAGCATGAACTAATTACAGTAGTGATACATGGAAGACATCGTAGATGAAAGATGATAATATTGATATTTTTGTTTATGTGTTTTGAGGATCAAAATGTTATATGATAGTGTCAAAATGATTTTTGGAGTTGAAAGATCAATGAAAACGTGCATGAGATGAGTGCAAATTTTTTTGAAAAAATAAGATGATGAATGCTCTGTTTTTGTTTGTCTCTATGGTGTATACATGAATTTCTGGTTGTTTTTAGAAATAAACAAACAAAAATTTAGAGTTAAGGAAAACATAGTGTGAGTTGATGTCATGCTTTATAGAATGATTCAAATGATAGTTAGAGGAAGAAAATGAAAAAAAATGCAGCAAAGAGAAAATGCAACAGTGAAGAAAATGTAGAAAAATAATGATATGCGTGAGTGTGATTTTTTGTTATTTATGTTTATATTTTAATCTAGATTTTGGATTTATTTGTAGATGACAAAAAGGGGGAAGATATAAGTTAGAAATATTGGTTTAAGAAGAAGAAGAAGAAGAAGAAGAAGAAGAAGAACTGCTCTTTCAAAAGGGATGTGGAAAAGCATGATCATGTAGACTTTTATGGCTTCCGAAGGAGAGACAGACGCGAATATCCTTCTTTTTTTTACTATAATTTCTTCTCTCGACCTCTAAATGACATGCGATTTGAACCAACAGACTCGAAACACATTGTTCTACATCTCCACCAGAAATTATAGCCATTTGAAATCATTTGGAAGAGATTGATTGATGAATTTGGAATGAAATTGATGAGGAATTCTGAAATTTTTTGACTGAAGTATTTTCATTGAACATGCTTCAGTATTTTGACTATATTTTGATCTGTAGGTTTCCAAATGAAATGATTATTGATTTAGAGTAAACTAGAGATATAAGGATACAAATTGTAAAAAGAAATTGAAATTAAATTTTGTCCTTAAGGGTCTTGAAATTTAACTTAAAGTTCAATTTTAGCTTAGGCTGCAGCACTACTCGTGACAGAAATCATATCCTGTAGTTATAGAATAAACTATATTGATGTAGGCTGAAATCAGACAAATTTGTCTTAAAAAAAGTTGTATATTATTCTCTTATCTTTCAATTGGTATAAAGGTTGTACTTTTTGGATATTGTAATTAAGAGATATGAGTTGTACAACTTGAAGTGCATGATCATGCACTACGCAAACTTTCGAACATGCCCAGTCTGAAGTATTTTGAGTATAACTTTCAGAATGCTAAATCAAATTGTATGATCTTAGTGTCATTAGAAACTTAAGACATAGGAGAACAATTTTCTTGAAGAAAATGTTGCCAAATTACTTCATTTTTTTGATAAGAAAGAACATGCGATGTTGACCTGAAAATATGTTTCAGGAAAAATCTGAATTGATCAAAGAAGTTATGAATTTTGATTATAATGGTTTGAGTGAGGTATAAACCTAAGTTCAAATTATATTATATACCCTCTGGATGTTTGGGTATATATTCTATGCTAGTGAGATGTTACAGATTATATTAGATCTATGTTACATATGATACAAGTTTCTGATACCTTTCAATATTAAAACCCTTACGAGACCGAATAATAATCTACAATTATCTTTAGATCAAATATTTTATAAAGGATAATATTCTTTTTATTCTCTTAGTTTTTATTACTTTTATTATTATAAATATAGTGATTAATATTTATCCAAGGTGAAAAATGCTGAAAATTTATTAACATCGGATATTGATTACTATTTTCAAAATTAAAGTTAAAAAAATTAAAAGTTCATCTAGTATAAAAAAAATAAGTGACTTAATAAATGATCTAATTTAATCGGTCGAAATCTATTAAAAAAATGACTAATTATTAACGTGGGTAAGGTTCTTATTAAACCGGGGTCAATAAAATTATTATAAATAGCTATTAGGCCAGAAACCTTATTAATATTCGTTTCAATAATTTATGTTAAAACAATTTATTCAAAAGTCACGAGTTTACTCAAAATCTTTATCAACTTAAACAATGATAAGTAGCAAAAATTATATTTTCGCATTATCTCAATTTATACAAATTAATGATTAATCTTATAAATTGCATATTATGTTTAACAGGATAAGACGATAAGTGCTTTTCATGCCCCCTAAAAACTTGGAAATTCGTATTTGGTTCGTACCAATGATCCAGGAATTAATTGTCATTTGTTCAATCATCTCAAAATGTTGGTGGAAGAAATACATCCCGAAGAATTGAAACATTTGGTGAGTGCTGTGCCTTTTTGCCTTTGATTAAGAATGATGAAATACAACGCAGAAAAGCAAACATATTATAACATATTAATGTTATAACATAACAAGTAATCACCAAAAACAAGTTAATAAGGAATTGAAACATATTTTATGAATTTTTTTTATTTGTATAGAATTTTTTTTAATCATGTTGCAGTTATTAGCTATTTGGTGTTGTATATATGTGATGGATAGACTGCTAAAATAAAATGTGAAGAACTATGTAAGCAAAACAATTGCATTTCAGACCAACAATAGGCGCTGATACAATGATGAAGAGCTGCATGGCTCACTCACCGTGTGCTTGCGAATCCCAAAGAAGCTAAAGATTTCTATCCTTTATTCTACTAAATCGGCTTAGATCATCAAATCAAAGCCATTGCCAATGAAGCCATTACCAAGACGCAAAGCCTATTTGCATACAGGGCTGGTGCACCAGCCTTATCAGCAGTTGGAGCTGCTGAATCCGAACCAGGACCATCGGCCATCGGTGATGGAGTGTCAGAAGCCGGAGGAGAAGCCGTTGGAGTGTCTGCCGTTGGTGTATCTGCGTTGGCTGGTGCGGGAGCTTCTCCATTTGGTGGGCTTGGAGCTGGAGCCTTCCCTTTTGATGGTGCTGGTGCCTTACCAGATGGAGGCTTCGCCGGAGGAGATCCTGACGGGGACTTGCTTGGAGCACTTGTTGGTGGTGGAGGTGGTGAAGGTGGTGAGTTGGTGGAGTTTGTCGATGGAATTATCAAACTGCTAACCTGCAAAACTGAAATGTTATAAGGTTGAGAAGCCAGGGTTTTAATGAGAGACGAAGTGGGATTGGATCCTGGAGCAGCTGATCCAAATGCAATTCCTCCATTGCTCTTGGTGACATTCAAGAAACCTTCTTGGCCTCTCGCTAAGCCGCTGGCCTGGTACAAGGTGGTGAGATGTCCACCCTTGTTCGGTAAGTTCTTAAGCTTTTCCGTATCATAGTAGTCTAGTATAACATGCAAGCTCATGACAGCCTTTATCTTGTCAGCGGATTGTCCAGAGAGTGATGCAGCGTTGCCATTGTCGACAGCTAAAACTGTGATGGTTTGGCGGCTGTTAATGGCATTCGCTACCTGGGTTTGGGTTAAGAACTGATTAAATGAGCTGAAATCTGGTTGCTTATCCAGGATTGTGGTGATGTTAAAGGCTGTTCCGACAGAGAACAGACCAAAGTATATAGCGCACAAGGCAAGAACAGAGGACAAGTTAATGAGAGACATTTTGGTTATGTTTTCCTGTTGCTTTGCTTCAACTGTTTGTGAGATGATGAAAAGAAGTGCGGTTGAAGCTACTTTTATATGCAAACTAGTGGACAAGAAAAAGGGTCTATATTTGTAGGAGGAGCAAGTCTAATTCGCCGAGTTTAACGTGAAAATTCAGTTCTTTTGATTTGATATTGGCTTGGTTCCTATGATTTTGTAGAGTCAAATGCTGGTTTCAGGTGACTTTTTGTCCCTCCAAAAATAGACTACTTGGAACTTGGTGCTCCAGGTGTCTCACTCCAAGCCTTTCAACTGCTTCATTTCAGCTGATTTTAAACAGCTTCGAACAAGCAGTGTAAGATGACACCACCCCATCTCGGACAACTAAAATTTTACGTTAGTCCGGTTTCTTCCTGTGGGATGTATTTCATCTTAGCTTCACTAAAGGATTGAAGGGAATTCAATGGTATCCTGTTACATCGAGGTTTTGTGTTTAAACAACATTTGGTTTTAGATTTGGAGTCCTGATTAGCTTATTTAGAACCTATTTTGAACAAATTGAAATTTTTAAAACGCTAAAGCAAATTGAGATTCCAAATGCTAATCTTATTCTCTTAGACCCAGTTAAGTTGATGTTTTCGGATGTATTTTGAATTGAGAAAGAGAAAAGCTTTTGAGAAAGAGAAATCCTCTAATGAAGACACATCACACGGCCAAGGAATATTGTCTAAAATGCGAAGAGAGTGACATTTTGTAAAATTATCCCAATCCAACTGTGTTTATATTTTATGTCACATATGATAAGAATTAAACTGACTTAAAATATAAAACTCAGTATTATTTTGTTTTTAAATTCTGCTATTAACTTACCTAAATGAATATTCTTTAATATAGATTATATTTAAATAAAAATAAAATGTTCTTCTTCCCTAGTATCAAATCTATTTTTAAATTATTTCTTATTACTTAAACGTGAAATATAGTTGGTCATGCTATGTGACCAAACAACCCCTTATAACTTAAAAAACCGACAGTCTCGCCGCCAACTCTTTGCGGGTTCCTTCAGGCCAACGACGGCGGGAAATAGGCGTGACACTCTTAAGGAGAAGAACAGGGTTTTATTGTTTGCTTCCGGAGAAACTAAATTCTCAATTTGAGAAAAGGAGAAAAAAAATGGCGTTGCATGGTGGGAGCTTGAAGTCGACCTCCATTAACGGAGTGAAGATATACACAGTTTCCTCCCAGCACCGCTCTTTGGCCACGTGGCTTGCGCCCAAGAAACAGCGAGCCCTTCGCAAGGACAAAAGTAACGATTTTTCTTTGATTATTAGTTGTTGGGCGTAAAAAAAGAGTTGTCTTTTGGCTAAACCCTAGCTATTAAGATATTAAGTTTATGGAATTACTGAGTCCTTGCTATTAAGAATTTATGGAGAATATCTCTGCAAGTTTCTGGTGGATGGTTAAATTGATTTTCTGGAGCTGTGCAGTGTATTTCATTGAATTTTAAACTAATAGGAAGGGGAAAGTGGGGATTTAGTGTGACGAGGATGTTTATCAAGTTTTAATGGTTTTTGGGTTATGGGAAGTGATCATTCGTAAGTGAACTGTTTAATCATTTTAGTTATAGAGTTTTCTTGTGGACCTGAATTTTTGTTTGCCACCATAGTTGTTTACGCAAGTATGAATAAGGTTTTTGTACTATTTCTATTGGTGTTTTCATCTCGCCCTGTTGTCATGATTAGGCTATCAGCAGAGGGTAGAGTTGATTCAGGATTTATGGTTTGAAACTGCTACGACCAAAATCAAAGCTACTCCTGATGGAGAGTATCTCATTGCATCAGGTGCTTTTCTGTTTACTTTATAATTTCTTTTTTAATTTTTGGTTGTACCTTGTGGAAAGAAAATTGACAAATGCAGTATCTAAATTGAGCGGACTTGTGATTGTATTTGCACTCTGTAATATAATGCAGGAATATACCCACCACAAATTAAAGTTTATGAGCTAAGAGAATTGTCGTTGAAGTTCGAAAGACACTTGGATTCTGAGATTATTGATTTTAAGGTATGCGCGCTCAATAAAATTTATTAGTCGTGGTTTCATGGATTAATCCTTGATGTTATTCGTTATTTACGAACATTGACTTATAATAAAATAGAGGATCTACACACCGGTTACATGGAAGATTTCATGATTGCTATGCTGAAGGTCTTAAGGAGAAGATAAAAGCGAGGAATTACTACAATGAAGTGATTTTAGCTTCTTAGTTTAGATTGAAGGGCTATCAAGTGTTCAGTTGCGATTTAAGTTAATACAATTTCTCTTCTACCCTTTTTTTTGTGGCTAGATCCTGGATGATGACTATTCAAAGCTTGCTTTTTTATGTGCTGATCGGTCAGTTTACCTACATGCAAAATACGGGAAGCACTATAGTTTGCGGATTCCAAGGTCTCTTCCTATCCGCTTTATTTATCATTTTTCAAGTTATGGTTTCTGTTTCATTCACTTCTTCAAGAGTATTTTGATTGTACGCTTGACCTTCATTAATTCAATGAGATTATGGCTTAACTTGCTTGTTCATGAGAAGAAATTTTGGTCATAGACTATGGAAAAAAGGAAATAAGTTCAAGCTAGGAAACATGGTTCACTTATTTGATATTTATGGAACTAGTTTATAGCTGTGTCGGATATTATTACCTGTGATATGTGGTAAATAAATCTGTATTTGACCTGATCATATTGAGTTATATTGTACCAACTAGTATCGCGAGCCTTAATTTTTCAAGGATTTAACCAGTGAAACTCTCTAAACTTGTTTTTGAAGGCGGTTAACTGGGTATGCATGTATGCATTAGTAGAGAGATGTGTTACTGCTGAAGTAACTAAGGCTTGTTTGTCCTATATTCAGTGCTAGTAAAAACAAGGTCATATGTGTATTAGATGGCTGATTTTTAACCTTTTATTTTTTTCTCTTTATTGCTAACCATAACTTTCATATCTGGTCTTTGTTTGCGGTATTTCTGGTGCCTAAAAAAGCTGTAAGAAAAAAGTCTAGAAATCTACATTTAACGTTCTTGTTTTCAAAAAAAGGAAACCATTTGGTCAAGTGAGATGCGTGTCTGGAATTTTTTGCTACTGCATAGGCATCCAATGGTGTGAGTTGTTGATAGTTGATATTTACGTTCCAATTATTTTTTCTCACTTTTTATACACAAATAATTGGTTCATTTTAAGGTAAGTTACTCTAACACTTGTCTGTGAGTACTTGACAGGATGGGTAGGGATATGGCATACGATTGCTGGTCTTGTGATTTGCTCTGTGCTGCATCATCTCCAGATTTGTATCGGATTAACTTAGAACAGGTATTTGACTCTCTATGAACTATCGTGTTCGCTTCATTGAGGCTCTAATAGCTTTCGTGATGATTCTGTTATTACATATCTGTTGCTTTGTGACAAAAACAGGGGTTGGAAGTAATGTCTGCTCCTAGCTGCATTTGCTATTTTCATATATCAAATGTGCCACATTTTAAGTGTTTAATGGGTGTCATTCAATTCTAGTTCTTTTTCTGACAAACATCTCCCTGGATCTTTATGTTACTGTGATTGAAAAAGATAACACGGTTTGAACCAAAGGCAACTTTGATTGTAATGACCTCAAGTGGACCACAGACAAGCCTGAAATAGAATATAGATCGTGTCACTGTTTTGTTTGTCATAAAGCTTATGCAATCTTGGCTATGGTAAGGACCTATAAAGAGGACTCAGAATAGTTGACAGCATGAGTATGAAAGAGCCTTCACTCGGGGGATTACGTGTTTGATAAAGTCATTTGTGAATTCTGAGGACTGTGTCCTCTTATTTGCACGTGCACAACTGTTTGCCGTATAGCCAGTGAGGTTTTGCATCTGCATTTGTTGGGTTTACATTTGATTTCATGCCCCATGTATTAGTTTGACTTATTACTTAATTTATTGCATAAACATGTTTGCTATCTGGAGCTTAGTTCTCTGAAAATGATTAAAATAGATATCTAGCGTAAGATGTGATATGGTTGTGAAATGTCCATATTAAATTCTCTTTATGTCGTGTGAAATTGCAATCGAGGAAGAATGTTACAGGATCTTTGTGTTTAGCATCTCAGAATGATTTTGTTCGTTCTTTTGTCAGGGAAGATTTCTCACCTCACTCAACACACAATCACCAGCCTTGAATGTAGTTTGCCAGAGGTCTGTGATTGATCTTACTTCTCCATATAATTAGATTTTGAAGTCATTATCTTTAGCTCTCGAGTTTTAATGAGTAATTCACACTGTCATTCCTTAAATTCTAGCAAGCTGCATGGATTGGTTGCTTGTGGTGGCGAGGATGGTGCTGTTGAATGTTTTGACATGAGAGTAAAATCTTCGGTCGGTAGAATCAATGCTGTTGCACCAGCTGGGGATATTGACCAAGTAATTATATTTTCTTTTAATCTATGTCTAGGAATCTAATCTATGGTTTTGTAATACATTTCTGTTATGTGTTTCCTGGATTTTGTAGGAGGTCACGGCATTGCAGTTTGATGATGAAGGGGGTTTCCTCATGGCTGTTGGAAGTAGTGCTGGAAATGTATGACACCATTACAACTCAGAAACTTCCCCAGAAATTATTAAGCATGGGTACTTTCTATGTATTATTATTGATCTTTTTCTTTGAAAGTGCAGGTGCTACTCTATGACTTGCGATCCTCACATCCTGTACGAGTTAAAGATCATATGTATGTTTTCATGTGTATACGAGTTTTTATCTTTATAGATATTTATTGATCCAACTTTTGTTGTTTTTTGACTTGTTGCTTCTTGGAAACATTGTTACCATTTTGTAGGTATGGCAGTCCAATATTGGACATTAAGTGGCATCGCACCCTTAATTCTGATCAGCAAAAGTTAATTACTACGGATAATCATATTGTTAGAATATGGGATCCTGAGACGGTGAGCAATACTTTTCCCCTTTCCTTGTTTTTAAGACTTTAAAAAACTTGTGCGAATGGAATAACTATTTTCTAAAGTAATGCCCCTGCAAGCAAAATTGTAAAATGTCCAGAGTGATACTAGCTGAGGTTTCAGTTCCTTCAATTTGGCACAAAAAATAGTTGCACAATATGATGCTTGTCACTATCATTTCATAAACTGACAGCTTAAAAGTTATTTGTTTGCAAGTGAAGTTCTTAAAAAAGTTTGTCTCAAGCACTTGTTTCCTTTTTTAGACTCTTGATCCAATGAACAAACTATTATATTTTATTTGTTTGCTGTGGTCTTCATTTTTGTAGAGTTTGAGGGGCTTTGTTCTCCCTCCTCTAGTGAAAATAGTTTATCAACTTATGCATAAAGTGTTTCCTTGTTTAAATTATTTTATGTCAGGTAGTTTATTGATATTAATTTGAAACGCAGTATTATGGTGAACTGTGTAGTCTCAATGACGTTTTAATATCTTTATTCATCGCAGGGGGATGGGATGACTAGTATTGAACCCACAGCTGGAAAGATAAATGATATATGTGTGTTCAGTAACAGTGGACTGATGCTACTGGCTTTGGACTGCAGCCAGATACCGTCATACTTTGTGCCTGATTTAGGGCCTGCTCCTAAATGGTGCTCAGTCTTTGAAAATTTGACGGTTAGTGCATATATGTCATAAGCATTATGTCCTTGGCTTGTTTCCTGAGATTGGTTTATATGACAAAAGTGTTGTTTTCATTTCGACAGGAAGAAATGGAAGAGGGGGCACAAACAACCATATATGATAATTACAAATTTTTGACAAAACAAGATCTAGAGAAGCTAAATTTGACAAATCTTATTGGAACCAATCTACTGCGGGCCTATATGCATGGTTTCTTTATTGATTATCGATTGTACAAGAAGGTTAGTGCGTCTTAATTGTTTCAATGTGTAATGCTATCTGCTTCTAGGAAATTGTTCTAGCCTTATTATAGGCGCATGCTAGTGATCCTTTAGATAAAAAATGGCTTAAAGACTCATTTTCGGAATTATCTTGTGTTACACTTTACGTTCTTCTGTGCTGAGTATTCCAGCATCATAGGAAATTATGTTAGGAATCAGGTACTGTGCATACTGTTAAGAAATGATTTTCACATGTTTTCTGTCTTATGGCACTCATGCAGGCAAAAGCTTTGGCAGATCCTTTTGCATATGAAACTTACTTTGAGAAGAGAAAACAGGAGAAACTACAAGCTGAACTTGCTCATAGAATAACGGTACATTACTAACTTTTGTTCTAGTGAGAGTGAATCTGCTTCATAAAGCTGTTCACTTGTCTTCTCTTTCATGAATGACGGCATGAGATTTGGTCATATCAATTCTAAGTTTAATACGTACGTACAATTTTCTTATTTCTATAGATCAAAAGAAGATTACCCAAGGTTAACCGAACCCTAGCAGAGAATATTCTTATAAAAGAAGAAGAAGAAGCTGAAAATGAAAAGAAGGATGTCGAGGAAAGTGAGAAAAAGAAAGCATCCAAGAAAAAGAAAGGACTCAGCAGTGACTTACTTGAAGATGATAGATTTGCAGCTCTCTTCAGAGACGAGGTATTCATCTGTAGCTTTACTCTTCAGTTGTCTATTATATGGGATTTGCAAGGCTTTACCCTCAGATTGAAGGCACGTGGTTCATGCATTAAATTCAAAATCTGCCAAAATGCAGAAAACAACGAATGGGATTAGTAAGCTTAGTATGTCAGATAGTTTTTTTTGTGGTTATTTTTATACTGACATTTTACCTTTATGTTTCTTTTCTCTAGAACTATGAAATTGATGAGCTATCACAAGAATACAAGGCGTTACATCCTATGGCTTCTGAAAAGCGACCTTCTTTGGTGGAGGAACATTTTGATCCTGTGAAGGAGGATGAAGATCAAAGTTTGAGTGATACTGATGCATCAAAAGCTTCTGAGTCATCAGAAGATGAGCCTGACAACAATAACAACAATAACATAAGAAAGAAATCACAAGCTCCAAAGTAAGATTATCAAAACATCTCATGTGGATCTAAATTCATGTGTGACTATGCACTGGTTCCTTGTCTCGATGCATCTTCTACTTTGTCTGGCACCACAGAGAGTAGTTGTGTGAAATCATACATATCCTGTTTTGCTTTTTTGATCACCAACTCCCTAAATTTTGCAGATTATATGAAATCAAAGATGAGAGGCATGCAGAGGCATTCTGGAACCATGTATCACTTTCAAAGGAGGATGCTCTACCTATAGGGGAGAGAGTAGCGGCTCTTGGAGATGATAGGAGATCTGGTATCCCAAGTAATGTAAAGTTTGGACCAGGAGGGTCACGAGAGATTTCCTTCCTTTCTAGGAACTCAGCCAAGTACAAGGAGGATGAGGAGGACAAAGATGTCCGCCGCGAAAAGAGGAGGGGAGTTCAGTCATTAGGGCTCAAGTCACAGAGATCAGTGTTTAAAGGCCATGGAAAAGGCAACAGAGGAAGGGGCAGACGAGGCAGACGGTGAGTGTGTGCCGCATACACTAAGTTGCATGTAATTATTCATTCTACGTAGCCATGACTATTCACTGGGGATGAGATCATTTGTGCAAGCAATGCAAGCAAGTTATGTTTGTCTAAATTTGATGTACTAGAGAAGGACCTGTTCTCATGAGCTGTTTGCTTCTCTCTTTACAAAGAGACATCCCCATTAGAATGAATAGCTGGTGAATTTTGGTTTTGCCTTATTATTTTATAGAGGAATTTCCATTTTTTGGGTGGACGATCTTTTTTGTACTGGATATTCTTTGGAGGAGTATTTTGTCAAAGAACTGAAGAGTTGTAAGACTGATCATCAAGTGAATGCACTGCTTGATATTGGTAAATAAAGGAGGCAATGCCCGGAAATTCTCAAATTAGCCGAGATAACAAACACCAACTAAATCATGCATCAGCTAAGGTCTAATATCTTCTGGTGGATCATGAAGAACATAGGTACCAACATCAAAATTAACAGCATGATGAGAAAGAGAATCGGCCACAAAGTTACCCTCACGATGCAAGTGATAGAGACGTGTGACCTCAAATCGATGTAACCAGCCACGGATGCTCCGAATAAGTGCAGTGCATGTAGCATTCATCGAGCAATCACCCAATATCATATCCACCGTCATCTTATTATCGCATTCAGTGATAAGGTGAGTGATACCCATGTCATCCGCAAGTTTCATTCCCTCTAAAACGCTCCAAAGCTCGGCTTGTAAAATCGAACGACGACCAATATTGCAAACGAGACCACTAGTGTCTCGAACAATTCCTCCATCGTATTCCTCTAAAAGACCACAATGTGGTGTCTTACTTGCTAATGTTGTTGCAAAGTGAGCTGATTTACAGCTTCCTCAATATGCTTTGCATAACGAATGACTGCCAAATAAGCAATCGTATTAGTTGCAAACTCAGGATCAAAAATTCGACTATTGCAATTTTTCCACAAAAATCAACACGCCATACCATACATCACCCTCCATTGAATTCTAAAAACTCGGCGATGATCAGCTTTCAAGTTTCCACATAACCACGATTGCAAATGTGTATTTTTAAAGAAGTCCACAAGCACCTCTGTAGGCACTAATCCCTCCCATTTTTACTGCACAATCGAATAGTCTCGTAACACATGAAGCACATATTCGGCATTAGTTTGACAGAATGAACAAAGATGCGAATCCGCAAAATGGCGACGAGACCGTTCTGAGTTCGTCATCAACCCATTACTCAAACCAAGCCATAAAAACACTTTTATCCGTTGCGGTCCGCACCAGCTCCAAATTATCTTCCACGACACGCAACTTGTATCAGCAGGCTCATCACATAAAACTGCATAAGCAGTTCGCAAAGAGAGGTCACCCGAAGAGGAGAGTGCCCAATAGAAATTGCCTTCACCAAGATTTGCTAAGGGTGGTAGCATTGCTGAAATTAGCCGCATAATAGGTTGGGGGAGATAATTTTCAAGTTGAGCCCAAGCCCATGTCCCTGTCTCTGTCACAAATGAGGCAACATTGCAATCAATAATCTCCAATGGTGGTTCGGTAATAGCTATATCGATCAAAGTAGAGGATAATCCTGGAACCCAATGACTTGTCCAGAATTTAGCTTCATGTCATCACCTAGAATCCAAGCAACGTTAGCAACCATTGTATCCCAGTTTTGACACAAGAGATGCCATAAAGGGGAACATGAGTTCGACATTTGTGGCTTCTGTTACAGTTTATTCAGACGGCGAAGGCTAAAAGGAAGGGACGAAGATTCGGCGGCTGAGAAAGCGAGGCGCAACGTGTAGTTCGTATTGGAGCAGGACCGTGCTGTGTACGCCGCATTAGGGAATTACTTTTTTTTCATTTTTAGGCAACTATATATTTGGATGTTTCCTACGTTGTAAGACATGTTGATTGTTATAGAATATTCTCTTCCTTTTTGCGATTCTTGTCTCTGTCTTTTGTGTTGTTGTCTCTTCCTTCCTCTCTTCTTCTGTGCTCAAACGTCCGAATCCCTTGTACTACTATCACACGTTTATTTTAACGTAACATTTTTGGTATCAAAGCAGTCGAGTCTGGGAAACTATCATGGCGGAAGGTACACGAGGGCGGAATATCGTAGGCTGGAGGAAATTCTACAGGGTCTCATGGAAGCTCAAGGACAGCAGGAGTGGATGTTATGTGAGCTGCAGGAACGAAGTGAGCAGGTACTTTCCGAGGTACAGAGTCGGACGGATAAGCTAGAACAAGAGATGAGCGACCTATGCTCTTCCTCTCCCCCGGAGAAGTTGAAACAAGGAGAAGGTAGTGGTTCGTCCGACCCTCCATGGAAAGGGGTGCAAGTACAACCAGGCAAGGATGACGCTGGAACTTCCGCTAGATTGGGGAGGATCGACTTCCTGGCCTTTGATGGAGATAATGTTACGTTATGGGTGTATCGTTGTGAACAATTCTTCCAAATCGATCACACACCGAAGAGCATGAAGGTGAATGTAGCTATCTTACACATGGACGAACAGGCTCAAGAGTGGTACCGGCTATTCACCCGAAACAGACCCAATCTGGGAGTCGTCGATTGGAGAGAGTTCACCAAGGCTCTCAAACAGCGGTTTGATGTTGAGATGTTCGACGATCCTGTGGGGGATTTTAAGATACTAAAGCAATCGGGAACAGTCTTGGAATACTGCGCACAGTTTGATCATTGTTCAAATCGTTTGGCTCTTGCTGAGGAGTACCTGGTAGGGTTCTTTGTAAGGGGGTTGATCCTTGCGATTGGAGTGGCAGTGAAACTTCATGAGCCCCAGTCCCTCCACCAGGCTTACAGTCTGGCGAGAAAGCAGGAGGCCATTCTTGCGGCAACGGGTCATTCAGCAATGAATCGACATACGACCTCTAAGCCAATGCAAGGGAGTAAATCTGTTTTTCCTACACCTGGGCGTCACCAACCCAGTATTGCTGGGATATTACCCACCCCTACAAACGTACGATCCTCGCCGGGGAGAGTGCCCTTGTCGTCAAAGTCGATCAGTAGTAGGGATTTTGATGAAAAGAGAGCCAAAGGCTTATGTTTTTGGTGTGATGAGAGATACACCATTGGTCACCAATGTAAGAA
>JANIHY010000001.1:20191735-20209851 GCA_027479065.1 Erythroxylum brevipes
CCACTAAGTTTCATAGCTTAATTCATTATTTTTCCCTCCTCGGGTACAGAACAAGAAGATTGTTGATCCTTGCAAGAGCTTTGGCACACTCCGAGATGATTAACTTTGTACTAAATTAGTTTGACTTTTGATATATAGCTTTATAAACATATCACACATGAGCATCCATTGTATTTGTATTAAGTTATTGATGTGTTCGTTGATATGTAATTAAAGTTATGTTCAAACTTCATTTTGTTTAGTACTGAGATTCAGAATTGAAGAAGTTCCTTTCGCTTGATCTAGAACTTCGCTATGGCGAATGTGAGACTTTCGTCGTGGCGTATTTTTCCCGAAGGATATGTTGCTCGACCTTGGGATTTCACCGCTGCGAAGCCAGATGCTGGCTATGGTTGTAACATCCCAAATCACCTGCTCATAGATATTGTCCGTTTTGGGCCTTAGCTCAGCCAAATCCTCACGGTTTTACTTTTCCCGAGGCCTTCCCACACTCATCAAATATGTTATGTAAGGATCTTGCCTATCAGTTACTGCCGAATAGGACTTATGACTCAATGCATCAGCTACCACATTTGCTTTCTCAAATGATAGTCGATTATTAAGTCAAAATCCTTAATCAATTCCAACCATCTCCTTTGTCTAAGCTTTAGCTTCTTCTGTGTTATTAGATACTTCAGACTCTTGTGGTCAGTGTATATACGACAAGTCTCCCCATAAAGATAATGTCTCCAAATCTTGAGTGTAAATACTACCGCTATAAGCTCTAAATCATGTGTGGGATAATTTAGCTCGTGCTTTTTCAATTGTCTACAAGCATATACGATCACTCGCCCGGCCTGCATAAATACACAACCAAGTCCTTGGCGACTGGCATCATTGTATACCTCCTACCCAGCCCCTTGGGTAAGTAAAGCTAGCACTAATGCAGATGTCAATCGTCTCTTCGGCTCTTGGAAACTCACCTCGCATTTATCATCCCACTGAAATTTTATTCCCTTCCGGGTAAGCCTCGAAAAAGGGGTTGCAAGCACTGAGAAATCCTAAACAAATCGTTGATAAAAAGCAGCTAACCCCAGAAAACTACGGACTTCTGTGACATTCTTGGGCTACTCCCATTCAAGTATAGCTTCAACTTTCTTTGAGTCCACAAAAATCCTTCCCCTGATATAACATGCCCAATCCTATCTCCCTCAGCCATTGAGAACTTTGCATACAACTGCCTTTCGCAAAGTATTTGCATCACAATACGAAGATGTCTAGCATGCTCCTCTTCATTCTTAGAATATATCAAAAGATCATCAATGAAGACTATGATAAAATGATCTAAATAGGGATGGAACACCATGTTCATGAAATCCATAAATACTGCAGGTGTATTTGTCAATTCGAACAGCATCACTAAAAATTCATAATATCCATATCTCATCCGGAAAGTAGTCTTGTGCACATCTTTCTCATCAATCTTCAACTGATGGTACTCGGACCTCATGTCTATCTTTGAGAATATTGTAGCCCCTCTTAACTGATCAAATAAATCATCAACCCTGGGAAGTGGATATTTATTCTTAATGGTAACCCTGTTTAACTATCAATAATCAACAAATAAGCGGATGGTCACATCCTTTTTCTTGACAAATAACACTGGTGCTCCCCACAGTGAATGACTTGGTCTGATGAAGCCCTTATCCAACAACTCTTGTATTTGAATCTTCAACTCTTTCAATTCTGTCGGTGACATACGATATGATAGTATAGATATTGGTGTTGTCCCGGGACCAAGTTAATAGTAAAATTTTTGATTAAGTGGCAATCCAGACAACTCCTCCGAAAAAACATTAGGGAACTTGCACACGATGGGAACATCTCCCAGTTCAACCCTCTTTGTTGAAGTGTTAATCACATGTGCAAGGAATGCCTGGTATCCATGACGAATCAACCTCTTGGCCTTGATCAACGATATCAAACAATTCGAGAGTACTCATCAGTCACTAGTAAGTTTAATCGGGACTCCATCCTAAGGTTCAAACTCCACCTCTTTTTTAAAACAGTCAACAACCATTCAATCCCCAATATCACCTAACAATCCCAAAGATCGAGGGGAGTAAGATCTACCTCTAACCAGCATCACTGATCTTTATCTCATAGGCTATATATACTTAATCACAAACCACTTGCTCTCTAAGGACATCAACTTAAAGATCTAAGACTCAACTTCTCAACCAAAGGCTTTCGACACATAGACTCGACTCCTAAGGCTCATGAACTTTTTGCAAACAGAAATAACACTTTTGAAAATATACTAACCATGGCCTTGATACCAATTAATAGTCACGACCCGGTATCACATCGAGCCTATGACAACCGTCACATACCTAAGCTAAGAACACTCACAGTATCCTTAATCCGACTATGAAAGGCTAACTGAGTATCTCTCTTTTTTTTTTTTGAAAATTTTGGGAAGCATAATGGATGTAGTTTAAAAATTCCAAAACCTGCAAACGATTTCAAACACACTTTTATATTCACATCCAACTCCAACTTCATGAATCTCTAGTCCACTCAAGGCAATCTCAACAGCAGTGATGAAAATTCGTACATAAAATCATTTATAAACACCAAACAGTCAAAAGTTAACTTACAAAGTCATAAGGCATAACTACATAACACAGTTCTTGAGCCACTAGATAACAAAAGTAAAAACTAAGAAACTACCCATGTGTGGTAATATCCCGAAAATGTCAAAAGATCCCACGATCCACTCAGAGCTTCAAACTCACTAAATTAACCTACATAGTTGGAAAGTGGAGGGGGTGAGTACACTAGGTACTCAATGAGTAGGAAAAACATATAACACAGATAGAATTCAATCATACCAAGATGATGTAGATAACCTGTGAAGGGAATATACATAATATAAAAGCACATAGGCCTAGCCTATGCCTCATCATATACCGGTTAGGAACTACATAGGCCCAGCCTATTAATCACCCATTCAGTGGATATAGGTTCTAGTTCCAGTATACAAATGCACGAAAACATTAGATGTATAAATCAAAATCTCATTAGAAAATAAATATCAGACTAAGCCAAAACAATAATGTGTGATACCACTAGTCGGCCAAACTAATGTGCACACCAACGGATTATCAGTGTTGGCTCGGCTTTCATCTGTGGTGAGTTCGGATTGCAGTCGAAAAGAGCGTCATGACCCTAGGTGATGACTTCGTCGGTGTCCAGACCCTAGATGTGAAATCACCCGCAAATCTCGTAAAAAGGTGTCGATACGATGGCTCGACTTTCATGTACTAGCATCAAGGGTATGAGGGTCGTTTAATCATAATCAGTTGTGCTCAGCACACGATTGGCCAATCGTTTCCTCACCAATCACAAAAATCATAAACAATATTTAAGTATCAAAAATCAAGTAAGACATCATGCCTTTATTTATCGGTCCAACCGATAAAATAAAACCTTGCTGTGGCTCTAAGCCAAAAGACAAGACATACTCGTAACATATATTACTCGGTTATGCATATAAAAGTTTCAAAACATTATTTCATAAAATAAAAGTCACCTTTTGTATTCCAAGTGCAAAGTTACTCAAATATGTAGTTTCAGAAAATAAAACGTTGTCTTTTACATTTCAAGTTCATATTAGTTGAAAACAATATCATTTCTCAAAATACATAATAAAAACATCAGTTGCACTCCAAGTGTAAAGATTTATTAAAAACAATGTCATTTATTAAATATCTAAGCGGATTAGGATCCATTTGAAATTCATTTCTACCATACATTGCCTAAGTTCAAAATTCACACACAAGTCATCATGCTTGTCTTAGAATGTTCTAATCCTATTTGAGATATGGTTTTCCCAACTCACCTCAAAAGAAGATATACTCTCTCTTAACTTCAACAATCCTCGATATGAATTCCCTAATTCACAGCTCCCGAGCTTTTATATATAAAAGGACATACAATGAAATTACTATTTAAAAATAAATTTCATATTTATACACCATCACATTAGCTTCTCTTTTTGCATTTTCTAATTTAATGCCTTTAATCCAAGCTTACTCATTTCATAACAAAATTAAGCACATCTTTATCCAAGCATATTAGGGCTTTACTTGTCATTCTAAGCAACAATTCAAGTTCCCTCTAAGTAATCATGAAAGCCTCTTTCCAATGCACACCATCAAAAATCCTTAAATCCTAAACCAAGTTCACTTAGGCATTTTGTCAAACACCTAAAGGCAGAAACTTGAAAGCCTCCTTCTAATGTACTTCTTTCTCATTTTTCATCATCAATTCACTTCATACATACTTAATTAACATCATGGAGTTCATTTAAACCATAAATTTCAAAAGATATTTAAAAATTCATAAAATTTCATCTAAAGAGGACAATTTCAGTTTTGACTTAAAGAACCCTCTCCATGACACATTTCATTCATCTAAACCATTTTTCATGCATATTCAAGTATGGAGAATAACATATCTTAACACCAAACTCAAAATCGTAATGTAGAGAGAGATGAGACAAATTTTACCTAAACCTTCCTTTGGTGATATTCCTTTGAGAATTTCTCAAATATAATAATAGATTTGAGTTCCTTGACCCCAAAGTAGCTTAGAACACTTTGGTTTGAGTTGAAAAATAAAAAAGAATGGTGAATTTTGGTGATGGTCAAAACTTCCTCTCTTTCCTCTCTTCTCCTTCTTTCTCCTCTCTTTTAGGCTAAAAAACGTGTTTTAATGCCAAATGAAGGGGTTGCATGACCACACACATAAATAAGGGTATAGAATTTGACTCTTCTTTGACCAAGCATGATAAATTTACCAATTTGCCCTTAGTTATGTGAAATTACCATTATACCCTCCTAACTTTTCCTACATTTGCAATTAAGTCCAAAATTTGAGAATCACCAAAAATTTATTTTCATTTTGGTCCTTGGACTTTTGAAAATTATAATTAAGCCCCTTAACTTTATAAAATTATGAATTGGTCCTCCAAGAATTGAAAAATTACATTTAAGTCTTTTAACTTTTGACAATTTGCAAATAAGCCCTTATATACATCAACTTTTCCAATTAAGCTTTCTAAGTTTTCCACGAGTCCATAAATAATGTCTAATCAACTATAAGGCATCAGAACTCATTTAATTTAACCACCATGATCATATCCGTCCAATGGACTTGGTTTTATCCACTTAAAAGCTCATATGTTGGAAATCTCTAAGATTCCGCATTACCGATGAATTCCAAGTTCATGTAAGGGCATATAACATTATAAATCATTAACATATACGCCTAAATGACTTAAATACATCTTTGAACTCATATACAACCATATGTATATATCACTATACAATAGTATCTCCAAATATAGTATAACATAAAAGGGCTCCGAAAGTCCGACATTATAGTGTGATGATGTCGTGCTTTTAGTGGATATATATATATACTCTGTTTCTCTTCACTGTTCACATACGTGAATATTTGGTAAATTAGTGAATGAATAATTGACATCAAAGTACCAAGGGTATGAATTTGTTTGGGAATAAAGATATTCACATGATTGAGGTTGTGATTCAAAGAAGAGGAGTAAGGTGTATCTAGTTTAAATGAATGAGAATTTGATAATAAGAGCAAGTAATGCTAGAAAAGAAATGAGTGATTGATTTATAAAATGAAAATAAGCATAAGATATGAAGTTGATAAAGTACCCGAGATTGTCATTAAACATGCATTGTACATAATCCATATACACACGTGTGCATAAATGAATACTTATAATTGTGCGATTATTAATGTGTGTGCAACATGTGTATTGCATAAATTGGACGTGCAGGATAAATGTTCGCATTCAGACTTTTCCAAAATTTAGAAGCAAATGCTAATATGGAGCGTACTGTGAGTAAATCTAGATGGTCTTACCTTATTGTTTGTTTCATTTATGTTATGACTTGAGTGATTATGATTGAGATGTGAATTGATTGTGTGATTCCGGACAATGAAGGTATGAGGTTTCTAATGCTTGAATGTAATATTGAAGTGTTAATTGTATGTGAATGTGATGAACTAAATTTTTCATGATATGAATGCATGATCACAAAGTGTTTCTCAACATAAATGTTGAATACCGGACTAAGGTCCGATGATATGTGAAAATGAATAAGTGATCATATGTGATTGATGCATTTCACTACATGAATGCATGAAAGATAAAGGCAGTTGTGACCGGAGAAGCCATCAAAAAGATCTTAAAGCTCAAAATGTGAAAAAAAAAGCCTAGAGCTTAGAAATTGTATAAGAGCCAAAGGTTCACTGTGTAAAATGAGCCCGGTATCTCTAATTGATACGGGACAGTTATCAATGAGCCCGTTATTTACAATGGATACAGAACATTTTAAGCACTCGGTCACAATAAAATAAAAATAGAAAGTGGGTCTCATGTGCACTGCATATGCATGGTATGAATGATTATAATGTGTTGAATGTAAAATGTAAAATGATTGATTAAGTGTTGTGATCCAATGTGATTATTAGATAAATGATGTGAATTATGTGGTATGTGACTGGGTGAGCCATCAAGGATGGTTACTTTTTGAGTTCGCAAAACTCACCCAAATTTTGTAAATATTTTTCAGACTCAGAAGAATATCCTGTTAGACAAACGGGAGTATACCTACTGCATTCAAGTAAGAGATAGAGGTCGGGATCAGTTCACTTCTGCATAATTATTTTCAATAATTTTTATATGAAAGGATGTATTCCGAAGTTTTTGTATTATATGTATTGATCAATTCTATTTTGTAATAACTTTCCAAAATGGGAAGGGATGTAAGTGAAATTAATCTTGAGTGCAATTTATAAATGTGATTGAAAAGGTTTATGCCCGACTTGATTATTGGTTGTCCGCATGCATATATGTTAAATATGGAAAAAAAAAATACTGAGTTTTTGAGAGTCTGACCATTCTAGCATGTCACTCTTATGGGATCCGCACTCAGGCATCACTTAGGATATTGGGTACGTGTCTCGAGAGGGTGGATACTACATTGTAGGATCACAATTGTTGTTTCCTTCTAAATAGGAAATTTGTTTTTGAATCTCTTATTATTCCTTTCGTTCCATATCCCATGAATAGGGGACCCCAATGCATGAAATAATCTCCAAATGTCATAATGGTTCCTAACGTGATCCAACAATCATAGAATGGTTTCCGGTAATCAATTTCATGTGAGGTCCCATTGATAGTATCTTTTGGTCCCTTTCTAAACTTGAAAAGCAAAGCAACACTCAAAAAATAAACAATAATTAGGCTCATCACAATCTCTGCATAAGAAACAATTTTATCCATAGCTAGAAAGTGCAACTTATCCATTGTACTTTATCTATTTTTCATTATAAGCCACAATAGAAATGAGTTTCTAGGAATTAATTACTTATATTCCAAACAATGTTGAACCAATACAACTTAATATCAAGTGGTTGCATTGGATTCCTAGTTTGCTTGCTGGAAATATTAGAAATTTGCTTATCTTTTCAAAAGAAAATGTCAGAGTTACGAATATCTGGTAGATAGGAAGGTTTCTATCTCAACAAATTTTGAGGAAGAGCTCAACTGTTGTTTTGTATCTTCTTGGAGATTTTATTATACAAAGAAGTAAGAGACCTGGCTGCTAAGGATCCAATTATGTCGATCTACCGACCATAGTCTATCCAATTATAATACCAAATATAAGTTTTCTCATGCTTTAATAGTTCTAATGTAAGAGTTTTTTGTAGGGTAGGGTTGCACATACACCCTTAAAAGGATCACTGCCATGCCACAAAATATGGACTAGTCTTAAAACTCTCTTAAAAATTAATAGATATGCACATATGTTAACTAGCAAAGGAATAAACCCAAGTCAATAACATCTGTGTGACTAAGTTTGAGTTAAGAAATCTACTCAACACAATGTCACTATAGTTTTGTCAAACATATATTCAAACTTGAAGGATACATATGTCTATTACATATTGTTTTATTTATTTATTTTAGTTTATTACATTTTGTTTGAAATTTATAACTTACAGGGAATCGTTTAGAATTTTCCAATTCAATTTATTTTTATCTTTTTATAAGCCCTAATTTTGTCTTTTATTTCTGATGCTATTTAATTTTTTTCTATTTATTTGTACCACACTTCTAAACAAATTTCTATCTTTTTTTCCCACTTTTTTATTTTTTTAATTTTCTTTGTATTCTTTTCACCACAAAGTGAGAATTTGTACTTCTTGAATCATGTTTCGAAATTGTTGAATAATCGTTAACAAACGTCTCAAGACATATTTCATCAAAGATTAACGTTTTTTTTCCCGTGTTCTTTTGATCGTATTATTACATATCTTTTTACGTATGCTTTTATTTATTTTAATTAACTAATCCATAATTGGTACGTGTATTTTATGGGGTGATTTATGTTGACCTCATAATGTTTCTCTTAAAAGCACCAGGTTTCAATCCAATACATCCTAACCTTCCCTGGTTAATTACTAAGACGTGGCATCCACTTCAGTTCAATAAGCTGGGCCAAGGGCAATGCATCACCTGAGGCCTAATTGCGGTCAGTTTCATAAAGCAAAATTTTAAATATATTCTCTGAGCTCTCTTAATAACCAAAAGAAAAGCAACATTATTGAGCAAAATCCCCTAAAGTGATTCTCAATTAACTGCAATTTAATCTAATATTGTAAAATTAAGTCAAATGGGACATAATGGATAGCATATAAATGATAGAAGAGGTTATATAACTGTATCCACAAACCCTCATATATCTATTGCATATATATACAACATCCAAGTTGATTTACATAATGTAGTGTTAAGAATGTAAAACTTGATGCTAATCTTTTTATCATGCCTAAATATTATTTATTATTACTACTCAAAACCATATGTTATAAGATGTAGTCAAGCTACAGCGATTAAGTCATGTTCTTCCTCAAGAACTAGCTTTGATTTTCTTCCTCTCTTCTTTCCAATCCGCATGGAGTGCAGAACATTCGTGAAACTTGTTCTACGCCCATCTGTATCCGATGGGTTGTGAATTCATACCTAAAACCATTTTGATTAGAGTATAATGCTAGGGTCACTGAAGTGATCGTGGAATGCCTTAGTAATAGATGACAGAATCTTACCTCAGCATTTTCTGTTTTAAATTTTTGAAGCTCTTCTTGTGCACGAATAAGCCTACACATAACAAAGCAAAAGTGTTATGAAGAAGGATGTAATAGTACCTTCTATAGAAATGACTCTGCGCATTGTTTTTGAATGACTGAATTTATGATTGCAAGCCTCTAAGTTTAATTTGGCGCAAATCGTTATCTTTCATATGAACTGAGGACAATCCATGACGACAGGTATAGTGCAAAACAGACATGAACCAATTTTATGCTAGACAAATGCACAGTTATAATGGGAGACAAAAGTACAATTGTACAATCCATGAAGACAGGTATAGAGAACTTCTGATATCAGAATCAGAAGTTCTCTACTAAAGTGAACTTAAAGGCCTTAATTGCACGAGCTGCAATATTTTTGAAAACCTAGTTAATGCAAGGCTAAACTAATGCATCCATCATTACAATTACCTCCATTGCAAGTCTGTCACCTCATGTAGTAACTCCTTTTCCCTATCATGAGCAGCTTCAAGCTGCAAATCCAACAAAAGTTTTAGCTTCAAACTTTTCATATCACCTCATTTTTTAAAGGCTTGCATAACTCTTCTTCCCAGGAAGAAATTTTAACTTGTCATCGATAAATTTTCTAGTAATAAATGACATTACTAATAGCCGATCACTACCATATACGGGGATGGAACCAATTTGTCTTTTTATTGACAAGAGAGATGAAAAATAACATCGTCTCGGCAATAGCTCCCACTACCGTAGAAGAGCCGCCCCTACCATAACTCATTAGTCCGCCCAAACGTACCAAGTAGAACACTCTTTAAGTAATATAGATAGCTCAATTATTACATACCAAAGATTTCTCTAATTGAGCCAGTTTTGATCCTCCATCACCGGCATGATTTGCTAAGTGCAATTGAAACAACAAAGGCAATAAATAAGAACAACCAGATTAAATAAAAACAGCATTTCAAAGGGCATTAGTTGCTTGCACCTAAAGAGTCGCCACTCGAGATATGCCTTATTATATTTAGAATACATTCCTGTGGAAGAAAGAAGCTAATGAATAAGTTAACGTCCCAAACAGCAAAAGTTAAAAATTATGCAGGTGGAACATACCCTTTGAACAACATTTGTCTGCAACACAGAAAGCAACAGCGGAAACAAAGAACCCATGGAAGGAACTACTGATGTGGCATCTAACTGTAAAGACATGCTTGGGTGTTGGGTGAGCGCCTACATGAACCATAACATTTCCATGAGAAATAATGCAGGTTGAACATGAACACTGAAATACTTGTCCGCAATACAGAAAGCAACAACAGAAACAAAGAGCAAAGAGAAGGGGCTACTGATGTGGATTCCGATTGTAAAGAAATGCCTGGATGTTGAGTGAGCACCTACAGAATCCACAGCAAAGACATTGCAGATTAAGATTCACAACCTCATTTTGAAGTGACACAGGCTATACACAAATTTTCGTATAAGTATGCAATTTGGCAGATATAAGATCAACAAAGTTGCAAATGATTTTAAGGATACATGTATAGACATAAAACATTAAGCATGCTATGCAGGAAAATTGCAGAAATTTTGTGCATGGGAGCAGAAATATTTGCATTTTCAAAACCCATGGTCTTGGGGCTGTTCAGTCATAAATTACCTATCTCCCAAAAAAGAACCTGCAACAATGTTCATTGTCCTCTGTAGCTTAAGTATTAACCATAACCCAGAAACATAAAGGGTAGTACACCTTTTCCATGTATAAGGTGCAGTATTCACATACCACATAACACATGCATACACCCAAAAAGTGGCCAAGATAACATCCAGCAGGTCCTTTAAAATGTAATTTCTGACCTCAAAACTACCAACCTGCATGCTGTGACTCTTTTGAAGTATGGGAGTTGGAGCCACCTGAAAAGAAACAACGATTTACACCCTTTCTACAGCAAAGTAGAGGCATAAAGATCAGAATCAGCAAAATCACCTTTTCTATATCAACATTCTCAGAAGTAACTTTAAAGCGTCCCCTTTGTTGAATTACTGGTGGCTTTGCTTTATCATCAGGTTCATCACTGTTTGTCGCTGCAAGAATACTATGATTAAATGGGAAGTAAAATTTCCTCGTCAGAGTAAGAGAATAAAGTTATCATATTCAACATTTAGAGAACAGGAAAATTAAACATTAAAAAAACGCAAGAAAAATGAAGTGAAAAAAATATCACTTGCCTGATGATTTGGATGCTTTAGAAGAAGACTCAGATGGTATCTCATCCCCATCCAGAGTAACAGTTGATCCGTTGCTACTCCCATAATTTTGATGTTGATTTTGCAACTTTTCACTACGGATTCAGATATTATTCAATGGGAAATTTAAGTACCGGAAAGAATATAACAATATCAAACAATAGCTAGGAGTTAGCAAATATGATATCAGACATGTTAATCATGAGTCACTAAATTCTTCCTTTTATCGCTCTCTTATTACTCTTTCACCCAATTTTCCTTTCACCAACCCAGTCCTGTGTTTCAACAGTTTCACTTAAAAGACGGACGTTTAAGGCATTTCAATTGCGAAATTCCAGCTTTATTCAAGCCTTCTGGATTTATTGCTCAAATGGCCAGTTCATAGTCCAGAAATCATTTCATCACACTTCAGTGTCTTCATACATGTAATTGGTGAAATTTTACTGAGACTGACTATCAATTTCAATCAAGATTGGCTTCAAAATTTGTCAGCTAGACATATACAAACATATAACCGGCTATAGAGGTTAAGCCTATCTCTAGTTCTATCCCGACCAAGATATGATATAGAGAGACCGATTTCATAAATTAAAAGTTTAAAAGGTTCTTCATGATACTAATTCCCTGCCAAGGGTCCTAAATACCATAAATTGAAAGGAAGAAAATCATTAACCATCAAGATTCATAAGCAATGTCAAATGAGAGATATGCAATGCAACTTCAACACTTTATCAACTGCAGTTACATTCTTAACAAACGAAGCCCAGATCATGATCCAGTCAAGAGGCCAGATTAGTATGGTTCAAGCATCAGGTTAAAGAATTCACTGAGGATCAATTTCCTATGTATAAATGTATGTATGTAAGTTTGTATGTGCATGTGTACACTACATAAACGAGAACAAAATTTATATGGAAAAATCATGTAGTGGACAGCTCATAGAATTGTAGATATTATTGGTTCTCATAAATTTACAGGGACAATGATAACATCACTAGTCTTGACCAAGAATTCAGCAAGAAAATCTATTCATTCCAAATAAATTTACGTAATGGTTTGAGTGGACAAATTATCTCGATTATTTCAATGCCTAAATTTTGATCTTAATCGAAGAAAAGTCAGGAGATGGGGATCTGAGTAACGCCGATGGATTTGAGGTTGTGTTACAACTTACAAGGTACAGGACAAGTTACTTAAGACTCTCAAATAAAGTTGAAAGGGATTAAAGATAGTGGAATCTTAGGGACAAAATTGCTTGGTCATGGATAAAATACGTGGAGTAAGGCTAAATGATAATGAAAACAAAGGAACAGTGATCTTATGGAAGTATTAAATATTGAATTTTATCTTGAACAGCAAAACACTACTGTTATGGAATTTTAGTAATAACTGAAACTAATACAGAAACTGGCATCTGTAAGAATGTCAAACCTTTCTTTACTTGCACTTCCTGTAAAATTGGAACCAGATGGCGGACTTCTCATCTTCTGTTGACAATGAATAGCCAAACCCTCCATGGTTTTTGCATTCACCTCAAAAACAGGCCGTTCAGAGACGCTGCTTTCACAGCTTTCAAGACGGGGAGAAGAGTTATGTGAAGGATGTTTTTCACAGCATGGGCTTGAAATACTGGAGTCGTCATCTGATTTTTCTGCTCGTATCCTGGAAAGTCAAGCATAATACTTATTATCAACATGTATAAGGCACGTCTCTAATAAACATTTGGTATTGCAATGTAAGAATTAGCTTTTGTCTCAAAGTAGCAACTCCCCTTGCTCTGATCAATTCTACCGAGTAATCTATAATGATCATGAACAGCATATAAACTATATATAGAGCATACTTGGCTGCATTGGCACATGAGACAATTATTGAAAGTGGTCGATTTTGCGCCACAGTATTGCTCTCCTGTCAAATTAAGGCTATCAGACTCGTTTAAATGAAACTGGAAGCAATCCATCAACCCATCATAAATTTCTGGGTAGAGAGGTACCCCTTCTACTGCTTGTCCAACATGAGAGACCTGAAACTCTTGCTTTTCATGCGCATCAAGTGCAGACAAAGAATTTGAGCTTCCTGCTACATTACTATCACCTATGGGATCCTCAATATCTTGTATCTGTCAACAAAGAAAAATATTGTGATACTATCACAAGCTTGTCAATTTCTACTAATCCACTCATGAAACAAGAATTCTACCAGTGAAGCCTGAGCCTTTAAGTCGTCTAAGTTGAAGTTCCAACCACTAATTCCTCGTTTGTATTCGTTCTGCAGGATTATAAGAAAGCACTAAAATCTTTAAAAGAATAGGCAAGTAAATTAAAGCACAACTTGCTAGGATGGCATTATAGTTTCTGGTCAAAGACTAGAGTGGACAAGTACATAGTGAAGAGGAGACCAATAATGGATGATAATACAATATTGTAGTACCATTAACTAAGAACGAATGTCCATCTAAGCAAGAGAGAATTTAAAAAAGACAAAAATCAAAGCTGCAGCAATATGAATATGATCTCTTCATTTCTCGCATATCACTTTGTTTTCCATCCTGATCATTTTCTAAAAGTCTACATCTGTACTTTTTTTCTCTCACAATGTCTAACTTGATGTTATAGCTGGTATATAAAAACTTTTGACAGAAAAGGATAATGAAAATCATTATTACTCGAGAGAAATATAAAAAGTAGTAATATAAAACCAAACTTCCAAAGAATAAAACGTTGATAATTTGAGCTACAACATGCTATTACAATTTCTCTTTTTACCAAAGAACAAAAGTAACAACCTGAGATAGCTCCTCCTTTTGAACATCTGGCATCTTCTTCTGTGCAAGCATATCTTCTTCCTTTTTCTAAATTCAATATGGTACAATTATTAAGTATATGATCAAATCCGAATATGGCATTTATCAGTATAATGATATGCGTACAAATCAATTAACCTTCAATTGCTGAATACGATCACCAAGAGCAGGCAACCCTTCTAAAAGGGTTCGTGTTAAATAGTCATTTGACCTCGCTTGCTTGAAAAATGAATGTTTCAACAACTTCCTTGCAGAAGGCCGTTTTGAAGGATCTTTTACCAAGCAACTAGCAATCATTTGCTTAAAAGACTGCGGAAGTAAAAACGAGAAGACCATATTATCTGACATCATTATAAAGCAAATACAGGAAATTCAACTATTCATGACAGGCAACCTTTGAGAATTTTTTATCTCTTTCATAATCCAGCCCAGGTGGTGCATTTTGCAAGGTCATAAGCAGCACCTAACAAGATAAATTTTTCTTCAGATTGCAACAAAGCTTTGTTCTAAAGTGTGTGCTAATATAGAAAGAAAATCATAAAGTTTGTGAACCTTCATTGGGGGGTATTTTGAAAAAGGAGCATGACCGTGGGCAAGTTCCAAAGCAGTAATGCCAAAGGACCAGATATCAGCTCTAATGAGAAATGCCAAAACATGTCAACTTCATGCTATTAATCAGTAAGTGATGCAGGGACTCTTGACAGGAAAGTATATACTAACTTGAAGTCATATCCATGTAACTGCTCCATGACTTCAGGTGCCATCCTACAAAACAATCAAGATCAAGAACTAAGAAAAGTCAACACTGCTTTTGAGCAAAAAAGAACAGAAATTCCAGGATGGATAAATGAACATGAAAAAAGGAGCTGCATACAGATTTCAGATCATATTATCATACATTACAAAAGCCTATATATTGTATACATATTATGAGGTGTAAGCCTAAATCTGAAAATTATAATAGTTCTTGAGTTCTTAAAATTAAAGAATACCAGCAAGGTGTGCCCACAAATGTGTTGCGCATGCGAGTCCTATCACCTGAATCAAAAAGGCAAGCAGAAACACCAAAGTCGCCTAACTTGATTGCGCCACGCGCATCAATCAGAATATTTCCAGCCTTAAAGAACAATGAGATAATCATAATCAGCATATATGAAAAAAATTATACAGTAATGAACTGAAAAATCAGCTCAAGTTGATTACAATAGTTACACACTTCTATTAAAATCCTTCGCCAACATTTTAAACAGTGAATACTGTTTAATAAAAGATTGACAGAGAGATAGGCAATATGTTATAAACTTCAGAAGATCAGTTGTGAATAACTACTATAGAGTAGCTGGTACTTAGTTCATAAACAATAAATATTAACAAAGCATCTGAATAGTGTCAAGCTGGCACTAAAGATTTCACAAGTAATTCTTAACCAATAACCATACATGCTGAGATGCTTACTTAAGAAAAGGATATAATTGTCAGAATATTCATCGAGTATTCAATGGAACCAGCTAAGGTACTAAAATATTTTTAGGTAGTAAAAACCAGTTACTCACTTTAACATCTCGATGTATATGCCCATGATGATGAAGATACTCTAAGCCTTTCAACACCTCCCGCAGTATTGTTGCTATAACTACCTCCTCCAAACCATCTGGATGAGTAGCCTTCAATATGTGAAGGCAAGAACCCCCAGCCATGAATGGCATAACAATCCACAGGTTATGGTCACTAACAAAGGAGCAGTGTGATTTTAGAACATTTGGATGATCAACCAAAATCATCGTCTGTACTTCGCGAGAAATGTTGCTCTGTATACACAGCCACAAAATTTGGATTAAAAAAGTCAAAGAAAGAAAAAGGAACAACTCTTTATGCAATCAATACTCCAAAAGGAGGGCTACACAAAATGCAAAATTTTAATACTTCCAGAAGCGATGCAAATTGAATTCGGAACACAGACTAAATTGCTCTATACATCAAATAACTCCTGCGCCATCATCCCAACAAATCGGTACTAAGAACCTATAACTAACTACAAATTTGAAAAGTAGAGACGCCTCATCCAGTTTTCTTTCACCATTATTAAACGTGAATTATTTAATGTAAGACCAAGCAAAACCTTACCAACTAGAAAATGCAAGCGAACTATAACAAAATTCCACAAGGTAAACAATAGGAACATATCCAAAGTAAATATTCTGCGGATTTACAGAGGTCAAACTCTCGCAATATGATTCCGCTCATTAGCCAATCAACGCTTTTCAAGCCTAAATAACTAACTGCTACGTAAAAATCATCAGAACGCAATCCGGGTACCTGATAACCAAATTAAGAGCAAAAAAAAGATGACAAGAGAGATATTCATATTGACGTACCAAATCAATGTTGTCACGTTCGAAATCGAGAATCTTGATCGCAACAACCTCATCAAAAGGCACACACAAAGCTCGATGCACGGAAGCACTCACGCCCTGGCCCACCTCCTCATAGAGGACGTAATGCTCCCGACCAATCGGATATTTCTTCTTCTCCATTACTCCGACGATCACTTTTTCTCTACGCTGTACACAAAAGTTCAAAAAGCATACGAACTTGATCAGATATTTGTATCTCAAGAGAGGAAAAACAATGAAGAGGATTTCTCTAGAAACGGGAGATTTAGGAAAGAATAGTAATAGTAACGATAAAAAGGAAATCTGAGAAAGATTTTGTCGCTTGCATTAAACGAAATTAAGCAGTGGACAAAATTCGTTGCACCAAAATATTAGTGGCTAAACAACAAGGATATCACATGTGTGCATCTATAAAGTCATAGAAAAAGCTCTGCATTCATTGATTACAATGACGAGGTTGGCTCCTGCTTTCTCGTGAGGGAGAGAGAAAACGCGAGGGTATCGGATCACCGCTCTTCGCTTCCCGCCATTAGAGGGGAATTTTTGTTTCTTTTTCTTTTATATTTTTAGATATATATATATATATATATATACACTCTTAGTCTTAGACTTAGGCTTAGGCTTATCTAACTCGGATTTTTGTTGATAATTATCTTTTACGTATAAGATTTTGCTTCCCCCCACGAGACGTATCATGTTTACTTTTTAATTTCCTCTTACTACTCCAATTGCTATCTGTACGTAATATGTAACGTTTCAACCTTGGTTAGATAAAGTTATTATTGATAATGTATGTTGGAATAAATCTCACAAAAGACATAGCTTAGAAAGGAAAAGAAAGAATACTGTGTCGTGTTGATGTTAAAATACATCCAATGAATAAAATATTTTACGATTGATGGTATATTTACAATATTATTATATATATATATGTAATCCCTCAAGTATTAATTTAATTATTGAGTTGTGTCAAATTAAATCAAATAACAACACCAATTCATCAACTTTAAAAGGTTCAATTATCTCTAACTATTAGAATTTTAACTAAATTTTATATGAAAGAACCTCCCAATTATGTAGGGATAAGACTGTATGCTATCAAATCTCTCCAAATCTTGCTTTATTGCAGGATTTCAGATTAGGTGTAATGATAATGATAATGATGTAAAATATCATAATAACCAAAGATTTATTAATTGAAAGAAAAATTTAAACTTAATAATTTTGTGTTGGGTTTGACAAAGTGTTTATCTGGCTTGTAAGTTCCATCCCACGCTAGCTCCTTCTTGAAATTATTACCAGTAAAAGAGATCCCAGTTGCTTGAGTATAGAATTAATTATAAAACAAGTTTTGATGCAATTAAATGTCTTTAATTAAAATAAATGCCCTTGATAGTTGTCTATTGGATGGTCCAGCTTATCCCAAACTTTCCTTCAACTTTGGTTTCAAGTATTCAAAAATCAAAATCCTACATATAATCCTAGAG
>JANIHY010000001.1:20424626-20434794 GCA_027479065.1 Erythroxylum brevipes
GTATTAAGTTAGTAACTAGCTTTTGGGATAGCTTTGTAAGCATATTGATCATTGAGCATCTCATCTTTTGTATTTTGCACTTGATTTGGATGAATGTGCCAATATGTAACCAAAGCTATGCATGAATCTTTCTTATGATTGGAAATGAGAACGAGAGCTCTAGTACTCTCTTCATGTGAATTGGATGATTTGTGACCTGTGTATGGCCTTAAAAGGGCATGTGTATGATTCTTTTAAGTTTTGAGATTGCTGTTGGGTACCTGCTGGGTTATTGCCTTGGAAGAGCTTGCTGGAAAATTTGCTAAGGTTAGGAGTTGTTGAAGTTTTGTAAATTTTGGGTATGTTGCATTTTCTGAAATTTCTGGGTTGTTAGAGGTTGTATGAGATTATTATGACTCCTTGAGAGTGATAGGCGAGCGGTAGAGCTCTTCTAAGATGTTTATGAGCTATTTATGATGTATTAAAACGGTAGGTGTGAGTTGTTAGAATTAAATGCATGTGCTGTCTAATGACAGATTTTAGACAGAAACTTTGAGTCCATTTTTGACCCTTATAGAGTTGGAATTTGGGTCAGTGATCTTCATGAAAATTGTAGATCTTTCTTTTCTCTATGAAATAGACACCAAGTTTGTTAAATTTGGAGTTCTGAGTAGAAAACTATGCATCTTTGAAGTAGAGACGTTCTGGAGAGACATGAGACGCAGTACTGTTCATCGTCTGGGTACTGTTCATCGTCTGGGTACTGTTCATCGTCTGTGTACTTTTGCGTCTGAGTTGACTTTCTGCGTCTGAGTTGACTTTTGCGTCTGAGTTGACTTTTTGCATCTGAGTTGACTTTTTGCGTCTCAGTTTCATCGTCTGCTCTGTTTATCGACCCCTCTCTCTTGTTTTGGCCATAACTTTTTGTGTAGACCTCCGATTGGCCCCATTTTTGAAGCGTTGGACTCCTGAGAAAATTTTCTATCTTTTTATACCTGATTTATCAGTTTTGTTTTTAAATTGAAAAAGGTGTTTTAAAACAAAGTATGGCGATCGGGTGATAAAGTCTGAATATACTTCACTTATTTTGCAATATCTTGGGCTATAGAGCTCCGATTGAGACGATTCTTGTTTTAAATTAAACTAGAGGCCTAAACCTACAAGTTTTATGAAGAAACCGATCAGCAAGCTAGCCTCTAAGGGTTTCAAATCCTGATGCGAAGCCAGTAAAGTGTTCAGTTTTGACTATTTTGGTTATAACTTTTTCATTTCTGATCCAAATTGAGCGTTTTCAGTGGCGTTAGAACCGTTAGACTGTAAGGAACAAATGTCCTTAGGGAGCCGATCTAAATTTCCATTTGGAGGTTTCCCCAAATTTTTGGCCCGTGTGTGGTCGGTTTTGGGTTTGCGATGCTTGTGTGTTTTCGAATGTTGGGCCTCGGAGGCGGGGCCCAACATTGGTTGGTATCAGAGCATGCTTTCATGCTTTCGAATGTTGGGCCTCGGAGACGGGGTCCAACACCAATTATGCAAGCACTTGATTGGGATCTTCCATTTGAAGTATGTGCAATGCAAATGATCATGCTTTGGGACAAAGAAAAGACAATAAGCCTTATATCATCTACTATGCTAGTCGTACTTTAGATGAGGCTCAGATCAATTGTGTCACTACAGAAAAAGAATTTTTAGCAATCATTTTTGCTCTTGAAAAGTTTAAGTCGTAACTAATTAATTCTAAAGTTGTTATTTTTGCAGATCATGCAACTATACGACATTTGTTGAAGAAGGACTCCAAGCCACGTCTTATCCAATAAGTCTAATTAATGCAAGAATTTAATCTACAAATCAAGGATAAAGCTAGTATTGAGAATGTAGTAGCTGATCACCTTTCCAGGAGAACGACTATTAGTTATATCATATCTTGCAACACTATAGTATGCAGGCTTAGTTAATTGCATCATTTATGGAGTGTTCCCACTAGAGATTACTTATCAACATAAGAAAAAACTCATTTATGATGGAAACTACTATGTGTGGGAAGAACCATTGTTGTATAAATACTGTGGAGATGGTATTTTTAGACGGTGCTTTCCTGAAGATGAAGTCCAGAGTGTTCTGCACCACTGTCATTTAACTGTTTATGGTGGTCATTTTGGTCCAGATAAGACAGCCATCAAGGTTTTCCAAGCAAGATTTTTCTGGCCTCCTTTGTTCAATGATGTGAAGCAATATGTGGCTACATGTGATAATTACCAACGGATGAGAAATATGTCAAAAATAGCTCTTTTGGAGGTTGAATTGTTTGATGTTTGGGGAATTGACTTTATGGGTCCATTCCCTAATTCCCAAAATAATTTCTACATTTTAGTGGCAGTGGATTATGTTTCAAAATGGGTAGAGGTAGTTGCAACTTCCACTAATGATGCTAAGGTGGTAATCAAGTTCTTGAAGAAACATGTATTCACTCATTTCGGAATTCCAAGAGCCCTTTTGAGTGACAATAGGACTCGTTTTTGTAATAAACCCCTTGAGACTCTTTTGCGGAAATATAGTGTCTTTTACAGGGTTGCTACACCTTATCACCCTCAAACAAGTGGGCAGGTTGAAGTTTTTAATAGGGAAATAAGTGGTATTTTGACAAAGACAGTTGATAAGTAAATGAAGGACTGGTCTTTAAAGCTTGATGATGCTCTTTGAGCTTACCATATAGCCTTTAAAACACCTTTAGGTAACCATATAGGATTTTGTTCAACAAATCATGTCATTTACCAGTAGAGTTAGAACACGAAACATATTGGGCTATCAAAACATTAAACTTTGACATGAAATTTGCTAGCGAAAAGAGAGCAATGCAATTGAATGAGTTGGACATTTTGAGATTGGAATCTTATGAGAGTTTTTGCCTATACAAGGAAAAGACCAAGCTGTGGCATGACAAACATATTACCAAGAAGCGATTAGAAGAAGGTGACTTAGTTTTGTTATTTAATCCTTGTCTTCATCTTTTTCTAGGTAAACTCAAGTCAAGATGATCTGGTCTGTTTCGAGTTCTACAAGTGTTTCCATATGGCACGATCGAGGTTTGGAGTGAGGTTTCTAGAGCCTTTAAGGTTAATGGTCAGTGTCTAAAACCTTATTTTGTAGGACATCCATTAGGTGCCATAACAACTTTGGCACTTTCAGAAGCCCAACAAAAATGATACAATTCAATGGTTGGCTCAAACCATTAAATGGGCTTTGTTTATATGTTGTTGTTTACATTATTAAGATAGTTATAAATATTCAATTTAGTTTCTTATTTTTCATAAGTTAAATAAGCAACTTTTATAAATAACATATTTGTTACTTGTATCAATCATTTATAACAATTATAGATCGCTGAATTAATAGATAGCTAAAGAATAATCTACATTAAATTAATTTGTCAAATCAATTAATATCAATTATTCATGAAATATAAGACACAAAATAAGAAATACTTGAATTAAAACATAAATCTAAGTTTAAAATAAAACCTCACAAGGTCACAACTAGAGTTTTGAATCTTCTTAAATAAGAATATTTGAATTTAGTCATACATGACTTTAGTTCCAACACCAAACATAGAAGAAAAGTTGAAAGATGAAGAGAAAATTACAAAGAAATGAAAGAGAATGATATGGAGAAGTGTTAGATGTGTTTTTTTTTTGTCTTCTTTCCTACTCAAAACCTAATCTCCTCCTATCTTACAAAGATTTATATCTAAAATAAATTTAAATTCTCACATAATAGGGATGCGAATAAACTTCCCAATTGATTTTCAACTCTTAAAGATAATTCGACATTAGGTATAATCTTAACTTATTCACTGCAATAATTTGTTCGCGTTTCCCAAAATTCATGATTTTGACCAATAATACTCTAATTTGATGCAATGTTCACTTGTTATCTTATAAAACAAAAAGATATTAATTTTCTTATTTAAGCATAAAAAATAGTCAAAACAAAAGAGATAATTTTAATTAATATAATCAAATAACATGTTTTCAATGAGTCATAAATTTAGCGTATATCATGTCATAACTAGGCAATTTAGACCTACCAAACATTGCTGCGATCTTAAAAATAAATTCTTTAAAGAATTATTAAAGGTGTGATTTACACTTTGATGAAAGTCTCTATCATTATCTCTATTACTATTTTTAAGGTGTAAATTGAGTAATGTAAATCTCTACCATTATCTCTATTACTATTTTTAAGGTGTAAATTGAGTACTATTTTAGTAATATTATAGTGTAACAAGCACTATTTTAATAACATCATAGTGCAAAGTGATATCAAAGATAATAATAGATATTTATTTAAACTTTTTTGTGGAACATTAAAGTGCAAATTACACCTTTGTTCTTATAAGTGCGTACAATCTAAGACTAATATACTATTGTCTGTGTCCTCCTTAATACTAATTATATTTCTAATTTCATGTTGTTAAAAAATCTTAAGTTGGATTTGCTTATACCAGGGAAGAAGTTATTATAAATCTTAGACATATATACTAAAAGTTTTGAAATTTCAATTTTCTTAAAAATATTTTTATTATTTAAAATTACATTAAAATCTGTTCCATCTATATATACGTACAAGAAAAGATCTGTTTCACATTAAAATCCGGTGTCCATGACTTCACGGAGAAGATGGCATCTTCTCGATATAATTAGAGAAAAAAAAGCAAACTTGCACAAAATTACATACCGAAGACAAAGAAATAAGGGATAGCTAAAGGGCTAGTCCTTTTATCTTCTTAATAATACCTTTTATCTTCCCGTGAGTTTCTTGAAACTCCTCGACAAGGGAAGAGTTTATTGAGATCGCCTGAAAATGTGAAAATATTAGATCATTAATGAGAATGAGAGAACATATTTTGGAACTTAAAAGTCCTTAAACAATAGAAGTTTCTGTGTGCTCGGGGAGATCTTTCTTTTTTTTTTTGGTCACATTGTTAACTTTGGTGAATCCTTTTTGTTACTTTGATCTTGGCTGATTGCTTGACGTTCCTAACTAGTACAAGCTTTTTGTTGCCTTCATAAATCCTTTCTCTTTCGTAGTGTTAATGATTTTAGTTTTAGTAGTTTGTATGACAATTATAACAGAGTTGTTTAGTGAGAGAACATACTTCTCACTCTATATTTCTCATTACAATATAAAACTCAAAATGAATGCTTTAAATAGCGTCTGTACAAAAGAAAAGTAGTTACCCTTACTACTAACAGTAAACTAGCTATACTTCGTCAGTAATTACAAAAACTATAAAACTAATAATCGTTACATCCCCCCCTCAAGTTGGACATTGATAAAAATCAATCAAAGCCAACTTGGACAACAAACGATGAAACACTAAGGAAGACAGAGGCTTGGTAAAAATGTCCGCAACCTGCAAAGAAGAAGCCACATGAATCGGAGAAATAAAACCCTGCTTATACAGATTCCGAACAACATGACAATCGATGTCAAGATGTTTTGTCCGCTCATGGAACACAGGATTGCAGGTGATATGAATGGCAGACTTATTGTCGCAATGAAAAGCAATTGGTAAAGAAACTGAAATCTTCAAATCAGCAAGTAAATAACTAATCCATTGTAACTCACACACAGCCGAAGCCATAGCTCTGTACTCTGCCTCAGCAGAGCTTCGAGAGACAGTAGTTTGACGTTTTGTCTTCTAGGAAATCAGACAGTTGCCCAAAAATATACAAAAACTAGTTAACGACTTCCTGGTTGAAACACACGTAGCCCAATCCGCATCAGAATAAGCCTGTAAAGACAAATCCGAAATCGCAAGAAAACGAAGTCCTAAAGATGGATTACCTTTGAGATACTTCAGAACATAAACAGCATGACAAAGATGAACTTCTCGAGGAGACTGTAAGAACTGACTGAGTTGCTGAACACAGTAAGTGATGTCTGGTCTGGAAAACCCCAAATATAACAACCTCCCAATGATGCTGCGATACTGTTGAGGATCCTTCAATAGAGGGCTACTGTCAATCTGCAAATCACCACCCCTCGGGAAAGGCACACGTTTAGGCTTAGATCCAAGGAGACCCGTATCTGTTAGCAAATCTAACACATATTTTCTCTGATTTAGAAAAACACCAGTATGATCACCAATAAGTTCTAAACCAAGGAAATACTTAGCCTCCCCTAAATCTTTAATGGTGAATTTCTCATGAAGTGCAGATTTCAACCGATTAATAGTGACAACAGAATTCCCACTAACAAGAAGATCATCCATGTATACCAGAAGCATTAAGAAGCAATCATCCTTACGAAACACAAACAAACAATTGTCATGCACACTTTGTTGAAAACCAAAACCGAGAAGAAAACCTGTGAGCTTTGCGTTCCACTTTCGTGAAGCTTGTTTAAGCCCATATAAAGATCGCACAAGCTTACAGACCTGTCCTTCACGTGCCTTAGTATATCCTTCTGGCGGTACCATATAAACATCTTCATCGAGATAGCCATGTAAAAACGCGTTATTGATGTCCAATTGATTTAAAACCCATCCTCTGGCCGCCGCAATAGCCAGAAAAATCTGCACCGTTACAACCTTTGCCACCGGGGAAAAACTATCATTGTAATCTTCACCATAAATCTGATTATACCCCTTAGCCACCAAACGAGCTTTATGCCTGTCTATCGTAACATACGGCTTGTATTCCAACTTATAGACCCACTTACTGCCAATAGCAGTCTTCCCAGTCGACAATGTAGTAAGTTCCCAAGTCTGATTATTCTCCAACGCCTGTAATTCGGACTCCATAGCTTGAACCCACCTAATATCTTGACATGCCTCTCAGAAATTTCTAGGTTCCTTGGCTACATCCACATGACAGAGAAATCCCACCATATCAGCAGATAATCTATTATGAGCAGAGTAGGGAAAAGTAGCGGGTAGATGAGGCGAAGTACGAGATTGGGTATCTTGGGTGTGATTCACCACATAATCAAACATCCACGACGGTGCCCTCCTAATGCGGCTGCTTCTACGGTCTTCAGGAAGCCGAGTAAAACGATGCACCACATCTAGATGCACGTCCGTCACTGGGCGTGTTATACGAGGCGCCACGGATAACGGAGAGACTTGATGCTCCATAGCTGGATGCACAACAGGGCGTGCCACATGAGGTGCTTCAAGATCCGTGACTCTGCGTCCCACATAAGGCCCTTCAAGATCCGTGTCCACCCGAGGCCCAACACCTTGAGGAATGCGTGGAAGATCGACAGCCTCATTCAAATCAGGAAGGAATGGAATAGGTGTGCCCTTTTCCTCAAACAACTGATTCCCTGCACAAGGAAATAAACCTTCATGAAAAGTAACGTCCCTAGAGATAAATACTTTTCCTGTGTCTACATCATAAACCTTATAACCTTTTACGCCAGCGACATAGCCTAGAAACAGACACTTAGAAGCTTGAATACCAAACTTATCCTTCTACGACTTAGTGTTTGTGGAATAACATAAACAACCAAACACCCTCAAAGTTCCAAGATCAGGAGGCTTGCCGAATAAGACTTCATAAGGAGACTTCCATTCCAAAGTAGCAGTGGGCAAATTATTGATTAGGTACGTAGCATGGAGAATAGCTTCACCCCAAAATTTATTCGACATGTGAGCCTGATGCAACAGAGCTCGTGCTACTTGAAGAATATGTCTATGCTTCCTCTCAACTCTACCATTCTGCTGGGGAGTATAAACACAAGATCGTTGATGTTGTATCCCATGATCAGTAAACACTTGTTGGCAATTAGATCCAATAAACTCACCTCCATTATCTGATCGAACGATCTTAACTAGGTAATCATACTGTGTGCGCACCAGTAAGAAAAATTTGCGTAAAATAGAACCAACTTGATCCTTATTCTGCATAAGAAAAGTCCAGGTAATGCGACTGCAATCGTCGACTATGGTGAGGAAATAAAAGGCACCTGTCAAAGATGGTCTCTTATACGGACCCCAAACATCAACATGAAGTAATTCAAAAACTTTATCACTATGACTTTAACTAATGGGAAATGGTAATCGAGATTGTTTAGCCCTTGCACAGACATCATAAACAAAATCTGAATCACTCAGTCTTTTATTAACAAAAGGAAACTTCTGTACAATGTCAAAAGAGGGATGTCCTAAACGTTGATGCCATAATGCTATGGAATCAACACCATTAACTCTGTTTACACATTCCGCACCTTTATTCAAGCAACAATCAAGAATTCCAGTCGTAGTTCTTTTTAAAGAAACAGAAGTAGTAGTCAAAACATCAGTATGAAAAGATTCTACTGTTAGGTAATATAGATGACCAACAGCTCTCCCCACAGCCAAGACACTCTTAAATTTCTGGTCCTGTAAAACACAGAAAGAGGGATAGAAAGTAAAAACTCCATCTCCATGTTGTAAGACTCGGCTCACAGACAACAAATTATACTTGAAGCTTGGAACATAAAAAACATGTGACAACATAACATCCTTGCTAAGTCTTATTTCTCCCACCATGCTAACCTTCTTGATCGTACCATCCAGTAAGCTAACTGTTGATGCCCTTTTCGCCAGAACTAGCTTATTAAACAAGCTAGCATTACCCGAAATATGTATACTAGCCCCAGTATCCACTATCCAACACAAGTTCGTCATAGCTGGATTGCCTAATTTCTTTTCAAGGGCAGAAATATTACCTGCAAATTCCGCACCAAAGTTCACTTTCTCCATGGTAAGCAACTAGTTTTGATCTTTCATCAACTTTGATAACTCCTGTTGAATGATTGCCCTCACACTTAACCCTCCAGTATCATCTTCACTGTCCTCCAAAGGTGTCTCGGCCAAGTTAACTTTTCCTGCCTTACCACTAATTTTCTTCTGTTGAGTGCGATTTTTAAGATCAAGATACCACTCAGGATAACCATGTAATTTAAAACACGTATCCTTAGTGTGCCCATATATTTTGCAAAACGAACATTTTTTATCCTCTTTATCAACTTTCCAATCCTTTTTCTTTCCATTCCCTTTCCCTGGATTATAAGGTTTTACTGTCCCTGAGCCAATCATAAAGGCATTCCCTTCTGTTACCTCCCCAAAAGAATCGGAAACCTATTTTTTCCTTTCCACATTCATCAGCATCGAATACACCTTGTTGATATTAGGATAAGAATCCATCATGAGAATCTGGTTCTTGACATGGCTATATGAGTCATTCAATCCCATTAAAAACTGAATAATTTTTGCATTATCGTTGAGCTTCATGATCTTGCCAGAAACATCAAAAGTACAACATCCACAAATGCATTGTGGAACGGGTATGATACACTGCAGTTCATCCCACAGTTTACAGAGTTTTGTATAATACATGGAAAGACTAGAGTTACCTTATGAAATACTACCAATTTCTCTCCAGATTTGATATTCTTGAGGTCCTGTAGAATCACCAAATCGATTTGCAAGTTTATCCAACAGATCCTTGGCAGAGGACACGTAAAGAAATGCATCATGCAGATCCTTAGTCAATGAATTCAAAATCCAAGATTCCACCATTGCATTTCCACTCATAATTTCCTCGTAATCTTCCGCATCCTCAGCTGGAATTTGAATCTTGCCAGTTATATAACCGAGTTTGTGCTTAGCTGCAAGAGCTTTCTTCATAGACGTACTCTATGTTCTGTAGTTAAAACCATTCATGGGAGTAGTGACGAGGCATGCACCTAGATTATCTGAATCATTCTTTGAGATTGTTACCATCTCGAATTGTCAGTTCTTGAAGGAAACCGTTTTCTGATCAACCGCTTGAAACGGTTATGGCTCTAATATCATATGAAGAATTATGACTGAGTCGTTAAGAGAGAGAACACCCTTTCTCACTCTATATTTTTCATTACTAAACAAAGCTCAAAAGAAGGCTTAAATAGCGTCTGTACAAAAGAAAAGTAGTTACCTTGCGTGAGTTGGACTGGTTTAGGCTTGATTAGAAGGGGTCGAATTGTCTTTGTACCCCTTTGGACCTAAGAAAGACTTAGAAAGAAAAGAAGAGAAGAAGAGAAAAGAAATAAGAGAAGAGAAAAGAAGAAAGTGTGCCGTCGGGGAGAGGAAGAGAAGAAGAAGAGGAGATTCGGTCTTTGAGTTTTCCGACAGTTTTGAAGTGTTTTCCGGGTAAGTTATGCT
>JANIHY010000001.1:20436210-20454209 GCA_027479065.1 Erythroxylum brevipes
GAATGTGATTTTACTGCTTTATTTTAATTGATGCCATGAGGTTAATAGAATGATCGAATCGTAGTGCACCCTCATCGCAGGATATGCATCGGTACGATCTACGGGCGTCCTGGTGTATACTCTACGGTAAGGGGGCGCTACATTTGGCACTGCTAACCTTCCTATGCACTGTCTATCTCTACTTTGCAGTTACTTTAGGAGCTACAGATTCATGTACTGGCTTAACTGGAAAAGAGAAGGCATTGTGTCATATAGAGCTAGCAAAGGCTTCAACGGTCAACGGGAAACTAAAATTTTTCTAGGCCATTGACTAACTTTTTTACGGTATTTTTGTGGGGGGGCTTTTCGAATACTTTATCTACTTCATGATTTTTTTACACAACGTATCATGTCTGAAACATAGCTTAATCACATGACCTGATTATTATTATTATTGTGAAGTTAATTTGCTACAAGAAACATTATTATATCTTTAATTATGTGTATCAGCAGATGCATTTTTCCAGTAATTCGAAATCCGGATCGTTTCCCAATTTTTCCCTTTGGATTGTGCTTCTTTTAATGAGAGTTAGGAGAAAAAAATATAAATGTTAAGCCTAAATAGAGATGGCAATAGGTCGGGCTGGTTGGCCGTCCTGCAGCCCTGCTCGTGGCTTGTGGCCTGGGTAGTGGCTCGATGGGCCATGAGTAGGCTGGCTCGATCTTATATTTTAAAGAAGAAATTTAACAGAACAACATTGTTTTGTGTCTTCAGCCTTAGCCCGAGCGAGGCTCGTGGCTCTGTCGGGTCACCAATCGCGACCCGTGGCTCGATTAACTAGAGCTAGGGTTGAGTCGGGCCATATTTGCCATCCCTAAGCTAAAGTAGGGAAATTTTATAAATATCTTTCCTATAATCCATCTTTTATGCCCTTGAGTTGAGAGTAATTAAGTAAGTTATTATCGGTATATTAGGGATGTTAATATTCAGTAGTTGATGATTTCGATAAAATAGGAAAAATCAAATCCTAGATTCGGATAGAAAAAATTAGCACATAAGTAGTTAGGGTATTGTAAATTGCTAGAGATTCTACAATCTTTTAGTTTTGAATTTCCTTCTTAAGATGTATTGGATGATTGATTGAAAATATGGAATAACTTAAAGTTTTGGTTTCGATATAGTTCTTTCTGTATGGTATCAAAGCTATAGGATTTTATCATGAATTTTACGGCAACCAAGGTTGATTTTGGTTTAACCTTTTTGGATGATAGCAGCAGTGTGACGACATTTAGGGAAAGTGACACACTTGCATTGATTTCTCTGTCAGAAAATTCTCTCCAGATTACCATTCACAAATTGAATGGCAAGAACTAACTTAAATGGTCTCAATTCATATGTTTAGCGATCGATGACAAGGGGAAGCTCAGATATTTAAATGGTGAGGTCGAAACAATCAACTGCAAAGGACCTTCAATATACGCAGTGGCATATAGAGAACTTAATTGTTATTGTTTAGTTAATCAATTCTGTGGAGCTAGCTATCGAGAAATCTTTCATGTTCATGCCAACAGATCATGACATATAGTAAGTTGTTAGGGATTCATATTCAGATCTGGATAATCATTCACAATTGTTTGAATTAAACACTCAAATATGGAAGATGAAGCAAGGTGAGAGGAATGTAATAGTATATTATAATGAGATGATGTTTGTATGGTAAGAATTAGATTTGTTTGATCAAATGACAATGCTCGGTATAAGAAAAGGTTAAAAGAGGGCTAATGTTTGTTTTTCTGGCCATGTTAAATAGAGAGTTAGATGAAGTTGGGGTTGTATTTTAGAAAAATTACTCATATCGACCGTATGAGACGTCTTCTTAAAAGTATGGAGAGAAGAAGCACAGAGACAAGTATGGAGATAAATGTAGTGGAAAACAAAGGTCTTATTGTGACTATTTTAGAAAGTTGTGGCATACCAGGGAGACCTGCTAGAAGTTAAACAAGAAACCAACCAATTGGGAAAAAAAGGTAATGATACTACGAAGGAGGGAAGTTCGAGCATTTCAAGTGAGCAGTTCTAATCCAGGGCAACAATGTTCTTCAAAATCCCTTCTATTCACTAGGGAACAAATGGAGCATCTATACAAAATGTTGTCATCTCAATATTTAAATAATACCAATTCATCTTGTTCTCTAGTTCAGTTAACTAAACTCTTTTCCTGTATCCTTGGCCTGTACCAACATTAATGGTCTCTGGATATTAGATTCAAGTCCCACTAATAATATGACTGGCATTTTATTTTATTTTTTCATCATGGACTCTATATGCAAGGAATCAGAAGGTAAAATTTGTTGATGGTTCCTTTGATTCCATTGATGGAAATGGAACAATGTCCATCTCTCTTTCTCTAAAACTCAAAAATTTTCTTCACATTCCTAACTTATCATGTAATCTCTAAAATCACTCTTAATCATAATTGTCAAATAATTTTTTTGATCTTCTCATTGTGAAATTCAAGATTTAACCTCAAGGAGGATGATTGGGGATGTTAAACATAATAGTGACCTATAAGTTCTTCATAAAAGATAGACTTTTGTAAGGTAAGACCAATATACTTGTTTCAATTCTATTTTGGTTTCTTGTAATGATGAAAATTTTTATGGCATTGTCGACTAAGCCATCCCAGTTTTCATAATTTACAACATTTCTTGTTAGTTATTCATAAATAAAAACCCCTCAATATTTCAGTTTGAATCTTGTGAATTAGCAAAACATCATTGTGTAGTTTTTTCACCTCAACCATAAAAAAATTCACAACCATTAACTATAATTCATTGTGAAGTGTGGGGGCCTTCTAGAGTTGCTACCTTGTTCGAGAAACATTGATTCATTACCTTTATTGGAGATCTTACTAAAGTCACTTGGATCTTCCTCTTAAAAGAAAATTATGATATTGAAAGTGTTTTCAAAATTTTCTATAACATGATTCAAACATAATTTCAGAATTAGATTTAAATATTTCATAGTGATAATGGAAAAGAATTTATTAATAATATAATGGGAATTTTTTATTGAAAGAGGGATAATTCATCAAAGCTTGTGAAATAATAAACTTGGCCCCTTTCTAATATCAAACTGCAGAAAGCTAAAAGAGAGTTGAGAATTATATAGGAAGATTGTTATAGAAACCTAAGCAATACTGCTCTAGCACTGAATATATGAAAATGGGGAAATACATGGAAGCGCTTCAGGTTCACAATTCAATTCTTATACAGAAAGAAAGGATTGCTTGGATGAGAGAAGGTGGTTTTAATACTAAATTCTTTTATAACTCTGTTTTGAAAAAAGAAATCCCAATCAAATAACTTGTCTCTTGGATTCTAATAACCCATGATTACTGAGAGAGATTCCATAAGGAGTTTGATGTTTAACTTCTTTAACTCCTTACTAGGTGATACTTCTACAAAAGTTGGTAAATCTTATAGGGGCTCCCTCTGCCTTCCCACAGGATACATTACTGAAGCTTCAACAACAATTTACCTCGCAAGAGATTCAATTTACTCTTTTCAATCCAAATCATACTAAAGCACCAAGCCTAGATAGATTCAATGCATTTTTTTTAGAAAACCTGGTAGATTACAGGCAATTTAGTTATGGAAATTGTCATGCAGTTTTTGAATTCTAGCAAATTATTGAGTGAAATCAATGTACCTAACATATGTTTGATTGCTAAGATTCCCAATGTAAGTAGTTTTAATGATTTTTGACCTATCTCATGTTGCAACACTATTTACAATGTGATTTCAAAATTTGTTACAAACATACTCAAGGAAAGTTTGAACATGTTCATTCATGAATCTCAAGGAAATTTCATCCCTGGCAGAAATATCTTTGATAATATTCTGTTAGGGCAAGAATTAATAAGAGAATACAGTTTTGAAAGACATATCAAAAGTTGCTCCATCAAAATTGACCTCTCAAAAGCTTTTGATAGACTTCAATGGAAATTCATTACTATATGTTTGGAATGGTTTGGATTCCTAAACCAATTCATTAAATGGATTTATGGCTACATTTTTGAAACTTTATACAATATTCTTATTAATGGAGCCCCCACTAAGTAAAAGGGTATAATGTCTTAAGAAAATGATACCCTCTTTCTCCTTATTTTTTTGTTATTGCTATGGAGGTTTTGAATAGAATAATTTGTTATAGCATATCTAGAAGATCTGATTGTTAAGTTTCATCATAAATGCAAGGAATTTTCTCTCTCTAACATCTATTTTGTAGATTTTTTGCTACTACTCTACATTGCTCAACAAGGATCCATTTCCATATTACATCAATCTCTTATGAGCTTCTGCAAGATTTTAGGCCTTAAAGTCAATTATGGAAAGGGTAGCATTTTATTCTCCTCAAACTTAACCAATATTGAGGGACTTCATCAGATCTCTAATGTTAACATCCACGGTATGCCTTTCACTTACCTGGGAGTCCTCATCTTAGCTAAAAGGCTAAAATATCAGGATTGCTTGAAGATTATAGAGAAATATAAGAAAATCATTAATGGTTGTAGAATAAAGCGCTATCTCAGGTTGGTAGAGTGCAGTTTATAATCTTTGTGTTGAATAATCTTCACACATTTTGGAGTTCTCATCTTCTGCTCCCTAAAAGGATTATGAAGGAGATTGAAAAATGCATCAAGAATTTCCTCTAGTCAGGCAAGATTAATAACCCTAAAGGTGCCAAAGTAAAGTGGAAGCATCTATACTGGAAAAATAAGGAAGGGGGACTAGGTCTCAATGTCATTCATACTTTTCAATCCATACAAGTAGCCAAAAGAACTTGAAGACTTTTGAATGACAAGGAATCTCTTTGGAGTAAATGGATTCATGAGTTCTATATCAAAGAAACCAGCCTACAGAAAATAGCTGAAAAGAATGAGTTCTCCTGGCCCTTTATATAGATTCTGAGGAACAGGTCCAATGTCTATCAACAAATCAAAATTCAAATAGGGAAGAACATGATTTTGTTATGAAAATTGGACTTCACTTCGCCCTTTATATCTTACAGAGGATATCTATTCTCTTCACACTAAAATCCCTTCTTAAGTAAGAGTCACTAAAATTCCTCCTCAAGCCATCTCACACTCTTATTCCTTAGTATAACATTGTTTGGAAAGGGCTTAAAGCCAAAAGCTCCTTTCCCTACTTAGCTTGTAGCTATAAAGGGGTTGAAAACGAAAGACAAAGTTATAGATTCTGAAGAAAAATTATGAAGCTATGTTGTAGTGAGCTTGAAAGCATTGAACCTTTTCTTTTAAGTGGGGTTATTCAACTTCCATTTGGGCCAATATCCAACATACTCTTAGCATCTACTGTTATAAACCAAAGTGGAACAAAATATCGAAATGGACTAATCATAAATTCAAATTAATAAGGAAAGACAGAGTTTTCTTAAGTCTCAACTTCAACAGTATAGTTTACTCCATTTGTAGAGAAAGAAAATAGAGAGTTTTCAATAAAATCAACACAAATAAGCATGTCTTAGCTAATAAGATACACTGTTAGATACGAGAAATATTAGTAGCTCATCAAATGCAAGAACAACTGAGCTCTTTCTATAGAAGACAATGGAATCTTTGAAATTAAGTTTTTTGGTAGAAATGTTGTAAAAGCCCTGTTTTTATGCTTGCTTAATATAGTTTCGTAAAGACCTATTGGTGCCTTTTACTGCTTAATGATTGAATTCTCTTATCTTTCAAAAAAATAATAAAGCATAATATAATGGGGTGAGTTTTTCCTGACCATTAGACTTACAAATGAAATTTCCTACAAAAATTTTGGTACCTTGGCTTTTGTACATTATAGTTATCCTAAACTTTTCAAACTAGATCTAAGAGTACACAAATGCATATTTATCATTGTTTTAAAATCAGATCAGAAGTTAAATCGATGTGATAAGAGTTTAAGATTTAAAGGATTCAATCGGTATTAAACTGTCATAAAACTGGCTAAAGATTAAATAAAATTAAAGAATTTAAAATATGATTGAAAGAAAGTGTCGTTACTTATCTAAGAATTTGAAGTTTAATTAAAAAATATTGTTAAAAAATTAATTGCTTTATTTTTGTTTATAAGAATTTATTAATTTAAAAAAATTGACCAATTAATTAATAAATTGATTGATTTTTAACAACAAGATTTATTAAAGTAAATCAACCAAAAAGTTAAACAAAATCAAAATTTTGGAAGATTAAAAATTTTTACAGTTAAACTACCTGAATCGATTGGAGTTTTTAATCATTGAAATTTGTAGGTTACTTTGTTAATCAAAGAAGGTTCAAGTGTTTTAATCCAATCTCAAAAAGCATGTTTGTGTTTATGGATTTTACCTTCTTTGATGGTACTTCATACTATAGTAACTACAATCTTTAAAGGGAGCAAAACATTAGTAAAGATGGTTTTTAGATGGTTAGATATTAGGTTAGAGTTTGTTCAGGGTGATATCTCTCATAATGTTTAATAAACGATGACACGTAAAAGATAAAATTATTGGAAGCAAATAAAGAGAATATTGACAATTTTGGGTTTGTTAATAAATAACTATGATAACTCCATCATAAAATAATAATGTTAGAAATATAGAGATGTGTGCGAAACAATACAAAGATCTTGACTATTCAAAGGAACACTTAGCACAAAAATGGAAGGCCATAACCAAAGGTTGGATCATGAAAATCATAATGGTTCCACAAATTTTCCTGAAAGTATTCTTGTAAGTAATTATAAATCAGACTCTTCTTGTCAAATTGATCTTCTTATTTCTCATGGGAAAGGTACTAGATATGTACATAACATCTGCTTTTAAACTTTATATCTTACAAAAATATTTCACATGTATATATCTTTATTTCAAAAGTGTTTAGTATTACTATTCCTAATAGTATCTAGGAGGCTCTAAATGTTCCTAAGTGGAAAGAAGCTGATGAGAGTTTTGGAAAAGAATGCAAATTGGGAAGAAGTTAATCTACCATATGGGGGAAAAAAAAGTTTTTGGGTGTAAATGGGTGTTTAAGCAAATGAGGAGAATATTGACAATTTTGGGTCTGTTAATAAATACTTATGATAATTCCATCACAAAATGGTAATGTTAGAAATACAGATGTGTGCGAAACAATATAAAAATCCTGTATATTCAAAGGAATTCCTAACACAAAAATGGAAGGCCACCACTCCACAACATCTTTAAGAATCTAATAAAAGGTTGGATCATGAAAATCATAATGGTTCCATAAATTTTCCCAAAAGTATTCTTGTAAATAATTGTAAGTCAGACTCTTCTTATCAAATTGGTCTTCTTATTTCTCATGGGAAAGGTACTAGATATGTACACAACATCTGCTTTCAAAGTTTATATCTTACAAAAATATTTCACCTGTATATATATATATCTTTATTTCAATAGTGTTTAATATTACTATTCCTAATAGTATCTAGGAGGCTCTAAATGTTCATAAGTGGAAAGAAACTACTCTTGAGGAGATGAGAGTGTTTTGGAAAAGAATGTAACTTGGGAAGAAGTTAATCTACCATATAGTGAAAAAAAATTTTGGGTGTAAATGGGTGTTTATTTTAAAATTCAATTATGATGAATCCTTAGAGAGGTACAAGACTCAACTAGTTACTAAAGAATTTACCTAAACATATGATGGTATAGCCTTCTAAGTTGTTCACTAGTGGCAAAGTTAAACACAATTTAAGTCCTCTTATCAATTGTTGTTAATCTTGACCCATCTCTAAATCAGTTAGATGTAAAGAAAGCTTTCTTGAATAGAGATTTGGAAGAAGAAGTATAAATGAAGCCTCCCCCTAATTTCTCTAAAAAGTTTGAAAACAAGGTATGCAAATTAAGAAATCCTTATATGGCCTTAAGTAGTCTCCCAGAGCTTGATTTGAAAGATGCACAAAGTTTGTTAAGGACCAAAGATAAGATTTTAGTTTTGATTGTCTATATGGATGACAAAATTTTGACTAGAGATCATATAGAAGAGATGAGGAAACTAAAGCTAAGCTTATCCAAGGACTTAGGCCAGTTAAAATATTTCTTGAAATGAAAGTAGCAAGATTAAAAGTGGAAATTATGGTCTCATATCAAAATTATATTATAAATCTCTTAAAAGAGATTGGAATGAGTGGATGGAAGCCTTCAGATACTTTGGTAGAGTTTGATTCCAAAATTGGAGATGTTAAGGATGGGATTCTAGTAGATACAAGTAGGTACTAGACAATGATAGGGCAATTAATTTTACTTGTCTCATACATAACCTAATATTGCTTTCGTTGTAAGTATCGTTACTCAGTTTATGCATTCTCTATATGAGGAGCATCTTAAGTTTGTCTCCAGAATCCTTCCATATTTAAAGGGCACTCTTGAAAATAACCTTTTTTATGAAGAACAAAAAAAAAGAGGAATTGAGGTCTACAATGATGCTGACTATTCAAGATTAACTTCTAATAGGAGATTAACTTTTAGATGTTGTACATTCATTTAGGGCAATTTAGTTGCATGGAGATGTAAGAAATAGAATGTAGTTGTTACTGAAGCAGAATTTAGACCAATGGCTTGAGTATGTGAGCTTTCTTATAAAATTATAATAAGATAGACATTGGTATCACCTATAATCCAATTCTTATATACGTTGAAAACGATAGACACTTTATAAAGGAGAAATTTGAAGCAGGAATCAAATGTATTCCATTCATTCCAACCACGCACCAAGGTGGAGACGAATTCACCAAAGGATTTTTAAGGCAACCATTTGAACTTCAAGTTCACAAGTTGGGCATGATAGATATTTTTGTACCTTCTCGAAGGGAAGTATCAGGAAATTAGGGAAGTTAATATTTGATAGTTGTTGATTCTAATAAAATGGAAAAATCGAATCCTAGATCAAGGATAGAAAAAAATCAACATTTAAGTGTTTAGGATGCTCCAAGTTATTAGAGATTCTAAGTTTTATTGTTTTTCTTATTTAAGATGTATTGGTTGATTGATTGGAATTATGAAATAAACTTTAGTTCAATTGCTATTTCTATGTAGTTTTTTCTACGATTATAGAATATGAAATGTTATCTCATTAATTAACTGACACAGAATTGTAACATTAGGATTGTTCGATATATGATGCATAAAGGAAAAAAATAAATATTTGTTTATTATTGAATTTTTCTCGATAAAATAAATTTATCACTTTCAGAATTTCAAGTTTCAGATATAAAATAATAAATAAATTCATAACCGAAAGGGTACTATTGGTTATTGATTGCACGGCAAAGATTAAAATGTGAAACACATGATCCAACATGATCTTGATTTTGACCACTTTGAATTATTTGGTAATACTCATTGCTAAAAACACAATGTTTCAGTCATCAAATCACTATAGACACCATGACCATTTTATATGTTGATAAAGAAGCTATCTTGGGTGCTTTGAACACAAATTAATATCGAGAGTTATTCCAAATGCTAAGGAATTTGTTTGTCAGGCTCACGTCGAGGCAGTAAAGCTCCTAAGTCGTAAGGCGAAAGCGACTGAAATTGCAAAGAAATTGACTGCAAAGATAAGCAAATTCAAAAACATGGTCCCAAAAAGCTACAGAACAAATCATTTCTTCTGAAAGAAAAGCAGGACAATCAAATAATTAACTTACAATTCTGCTTCAGTTCATCCAACGGGCTATCTTTTACAACTCTCAGACGCAATAGGTGGAAGACTAAAGAACATAACAAAAAATGAAATGACATTGAAATCACATAAACAACAAAATGAAATACATTGCAATCACATTAACAACTCGCAATTCCCTACAGCCTATAATGAAATATTCCCTAATATTTTCGAAAACCTTCCTTCATTGAAATGCTTTACTCCTTGTTTTTCCTTCAATTCTTTTCAGTTCGGTGGAAACTCAAGAAGTTAAATACAAAACAGATGGATCTCTTTACATCGGTTGTGATTTTCCACTATTGAACCCTGCCTCTAAAAATCCTGGCAAGGAATCCACTTGCAACAATACATGCTCAACGTCAAAAGAGCACCTGCCACAATTTTTATTGATACAATTCATGCAAAAATTACCAGACACAAAACTAGCTATCATAATGTTAATAATTACTAAAATGTGATAAAAATGGTTAAGAAAGGCACAAATCCATGCTTTCACCTTTCATTTTCAGGAAAAGGCTTCATAATACGTAAATAAAACCAGAACAGATCTGAGTACAGACAACTAACTTAAAGAGGGTAATCAAACATGCATCAAGCACATATAAAGCATATTTAGCAAGTCAGGCTATATCTCTTCCAATTTTTAATTGCACTGCCAGACTTAAAATTTAACAGTTGAAGAACAATACCTGATAGCAATAAGTGTTTCGTTGATTCAAAATTCCAAATAAAAACATTATTAGTTATTTGTTTCTTCAAAAAGCAATACTTGCCACATTCACTTTTCAATTCAAATGTTTACCTCCAGAATTCATCACCATAACAACCTATTGCTAGTAGCTTAGGAATACTCTTTCAGGATCAAGTTGTCCACTGCAGTAACTGGAAGGAACTGCTGAGATCTCCTGCCTTCCTCTCCACTCTTCACCAGGTTTCAAGGTAATGGGCTTTTCAATACAAGCAGCCTCTATGCACAGCATATGTTTGTAATCTTCATCGCCTAAATCAGGAATTGCTTTTGCTTTCTTATCCCATGGATTCCAGACAACTGCATAGCAAAGTAACATGAAAATAATCACTTGTTGCCTTCAAGTTTCCACAATGTGCAGAATCAATCATGTAAGGAATAACAGAAAAAAGCTAAAAGTATAGGATAATTGAACATGAACAACAAAAGCACTACTCAAGTCCAAGATAACATTATACTACTCCCATCATAATGGTGTCTAACATGACAAGTGACTTACTTACCAGCATCAGGAAGCCCATCTTTTCGCAATACAAATGTTCTTTTCCTTTCATGGTCCAAAATAGCAATTTTAGTTGGTGTTCGCAGATATACTTTATCCACCTTAACAATAAAAAAGCATGCAAAAAGAAAAACGATATTAACCATTGAATCGATAGAAAGAGGATAATGGTATCAGAATCCCCAAGAAATATGATACTAACTTCTGATTCAAATGTTATTGCATCTCCTTGTTCGGTGAACCGTTCTTTATCCTTCAGGTTATCCAGATAATCCAATGTCTCAAGTCCTTCTACCCGCACTTCACTAGACACAAACAACATGGTACTACTACACAATTAAGAACTTCTAATGCAAATTCAAGAAACCAATCATCTGAAGGAAATGTTAAAAAATGATCCCCTGCTAAATCCATCTATATGATATGGTTAGCATGTCAATTCAGATAAATACAGATAATTCATTTCCCATTTTCAAATTAATTTTGTCTAGCAATTCTACTACCAGTGCACAGCCACCACTTGCACCCTCTGAACCAATTACATGTACATTAATATTTAAACAGAAAACTTGCCAACATGGACTTCTACCGATTAACATATCTGAAATTAAATTATCCAAGCTAACCAGCTTCATGTGTCCCATAATTACAAAGATATTCAACTGCTTGCTTTGGTGCTGTTTCCACACAATCTAAATTTTTCATACAATATAAGCTAATCAAAGAAAGAACCTGATATCAGTCACATAAAAATAGGTGTTGTAGGCAAATGTGAATGTAAATGCCTTCCCATCAGTGTTTGTGTTGCGAATGCGGGAGGTCAACATCAAATCTCCACCTGGGCCCAGAGTTATTCTGACACGAAACTCATATCTGCAAATGAATGTAATGCATTATGTGCCTTGAATAGAATAGATGATCCCCTCCAATACATGGATCGTACAGTGTCAAACATGTATGATCCGTAGCATATTATACAAGCCCCTTTCGTACACCACTAAAATTAAACTAATCTTTAACATCACAGAAAATATTACATGATACCTAATTCTTTATTAAAACTTTAAACCTTGAAAAGCACAGACAGAGCACAAAAATACTAAGCCAGTTGCTCACAATGTCGATTAAGATACTGTTGCCTAAACTATGCGGGGATAGTTGAGCTTTACTAAATTCAACCATCAAATATAAATTATGTACCTATGAGGCCAGATCTTCACATCTTCTTCAGAGGGCTTAAGCAGTAAATCAACAAATGCCTTGCTGGAATTGTTAGTTGGAAAAGGTGGGGGATCTGTATCAATGGTCCATAATTTGTTCCTTGCAAATCCATGTTGTTCAAGAGTGCCATGACTTCCAAACTGCATATGCCAAAGACTTCATCTTCAAAATGAAAGAAATGAGATTGAAAATCACAATTAATACATATAAGTGAAATACATACTTGAGGAAAGCAGATTGGAATACCTCCACGAATGGCTTTTGGAGGTTTAAATATAGCCTGCGTGAAGGACTGATTGTATTAGATGATAAAAGGTCAATTTACTAACAAAGAAATGCTCTCCAATAACGCTGAATATATATGACAAAAAACCCTCCTGATTCCAATCACATTAGAAAACGTGTAACACAAGATTTAGACAGAATCACACTGTCACAGATTTCCCATTCTATATTTTGTCAAGTTACACTATTTTACTGGAAAAATATCCAATGAGAAATCAATCAAAGCTGGTTTGTGGCATTCTAAGTTGAAGAAAGAAAACTACCATTCCAATCAATTGAATTACTTTATCATATAGAATGTGCAGGCGGTCTGCACTAAATACCTTGCTACTGAGAAACAACAATTCTTCACCATGCTCGTTCTTCCAAGATGTCACTTGACCTCCATACAAATACACCTGTGCGAGAACAACAATGGGGAAGTTACAAGATTCGCCTTTCTCAAGCATCTATGTAGCAACAAAATGAAACTATCATGCACGGGAGAGTGTTTGAACTCGAGATCAACAGAATGGGTAAAAATTGCAGAGCCAGTGAATTAAAAACATCAATAAACACCACCACATTAACAAATTTGCAAATTTGATAGAAGTAAGAAGCTTGAAATATCAAACAATCTCATGTTGGAGTCAGCATCATAAATATGCCCACAATCACAGAAATTAAGAAAAAAAACAAACAAAAACCAACATAAATTTACAGATCCAATAATTCTAAACAGAAAACAATCGAAAAAAGCCACATAATTAAAAGCACAATTTCCCCTGATCAAAACAAAAAATTTCCGACAACCCATTATAGATTGAATCAAAATCACACAGAGAGACATATATGTACCTCGGCGGAGCAACCGCGAACCTCGCGGAGGACGACTTTGTCGAGGCCGTTAACACCCTTACAGTGCTGGACGTAATTCTTCTCTCCCGCCATAAAATCTTCTGCAAAATCAGTCCTTCGAGTCCAATTTTTTTGCTTTTTTTTTTAAATATCGTTCTAGGGATCTTAAATTAGGGGTTTTTATTGTTTATATATAATTAAATATGTGTAGATGTAAGCACGGATCTGGACAGATTAGAGAGACAAAGCCAAATAGAGTAAAAGTTGGCAGATGTCTTCATTTTGATAATCGGATCAATCTCCTCTCATCTCATCTCATCTGTTTTCTATTTTTTTTAATATAAAATTGGAAACAGTAAAAGTATATTTTAATGTCAAACTTTTTAAAATTTTTAATTAAATAATCAAAATTTAAAAATTCCAACAACTCAATTCATGACCTGTAAAAGATATATATACTCAATCCATAACTTACTTTATTTTAAGACAAGTCACTTTATCTTCATCTGCCTATTATCCTCTACAATGATACACTTCTTGTCTTACTCATAATTTCAAAAAGTATCAACGAAAAAAATTAGAAAGTAGAAGGACCACAATAAGAAAAGGGATTATAACGACGAAGACAAACCAGAAGAGTAATGATATTTTAAAGTAAAGAATAAGATGGGTGAAGCTGAATACCGATGGAGCTTGTCTTTGCACCCATTTCACGGCCTCGGCAGGAGGACTTCTTCGGGACAGTGACGGCAATTGGCTGGGTGGATTCTCCCTATTTATAAGGTGGTGCACGGCACAGTCAGCGGAGCTCTGGGCTATCTATACAGGACTCTCCATGACTTGGCGGTTGGGATATCGTCGGATCGAGTTGGAAGTGGACTCGTTGGGAGTGCACCAGCTTCTATCTTCAGTGACGTCCCGCTCTCAGTCGGGCAATCCGATCGTCATGGGTATCCTGGAGCTTCTCACTACGAACTGGTCTGTTGTTCATCGGCATGTATATCGAGAGAGCAATAAGTGTGCTGATTGGCTCGCCACCCGGGCAGGACCGGCTGACATTGGTATCACCTTCTTTGATTTTACACCTCATGGGTGCCTTCCTCTTCTTCTAAAGGATATGTCGGGGTGCTGTTTCCCCCGTCTCATTTAATATTATGTATACTTTCCCTTTATACAAAAAAAAAAAAAAGAATAAGATGGGTGAAGTGATGGCAAAGGAAAGAGAAAAAACAAAAGAAAGAAGTATACACCTCAGAAATTCTCTCTGCTTCTACTGAATATACACCTCAAACAGGTACTTCTTCTTAAACACTATCAAGAAATCTTTTCATACGAGCATTGATGGTCTCATCTAACTCCCTGGCACACTCTCCCACCAATGCAGAACATCCTCCTGAAGTAGGCTAGCAACATACACAACCTTCTCCTCATCCTCACAGTCCATCTGATCCAATATCCTCTCGAACTTTCTCATCCAAGTCTCATTTTCTTCTGGATCCGTTGGCCTATAAAAATTCACTATCTCATACTTCCTGAGCTTGTCAAACTACTTCCCCTTCTTGACAGGAGCCGGAGTAGCAGATTATGGCATCTGACCCACAGCTTGAACAAATGTCTGAAACATCCTCGGATCCAATGGAGCAGGCACTTGCTCCTGCGAAAAAGGAGACTCTCGAGTCTTTGATCGAATGGGCTCACTACCTTGCCCGATAGAAGCCTTAGTATTTCTTGAGGCTACTGACTCATTGATACTCTCCTCTCTTGTCGGAGAGTCAAGTGCAACTGATCCTTGCAGAACTCCTCGTGTCCTTCTATGCGTGACATCTTATTCCTTCAATAGAAACACTAACGATTAGCTACATTTCATTTTAACATCCTAATCCCTATATGTATGCATGACATGCATGTCACTTAATGCAATCAATCAATTCACATAGCATAAAAATTCATCATACTATGCATTCTAATCCTAGGAAAAACCTAAGCTTTGATATTAAACAATGTTGGATCCCGCTTCCGGAGCCTAGCATTTGGAGACATTTGAAGGAAACAGTGCTTGCCCTTAACTATACTAAACCTATTTTGGGATATTTAGAATAACTCTCACTATGGATATCGGATTATGATGTTCTTTAGATAGTTCGAAAGAAGACTTCAAGATCTACCACTTTCATGAAGATCTTGAAGACAAATTCTATCGTTTGAAGAGTCAAAAATGGACCAGACAATGGTATCAGACAAATAATGTATAGAAGAAGAAGTCTCAGTCACATAAGCAGAAAGCAGATGAAGCAAAGAGCAGACGAAACAAAAGATAGACAAAGTAAGAAGCAGACGAAGCGAAAAGTCAACTTAAGACGAAGCAAAGTCAACTTAAAACGATGCAACTCTTAAGATAAAGCATAGTCAACTTAAGACGAAGCAAAGTTAACTTAAGACGAAGCAAAGTCAACTTAAGACGATGCAACTCTTAAGACGAAGTAGAGTCAACTTAAGATTAAACAAAGTCAACTGAAGACGATGCAACTCTTAAGATGAAACAAAGTCAACTTAAGACGATGCAACTCTTAAGACAAAGCAAAGTTAACTTAAGACAAAGCAAAGTCAACTTAAAACGATGTAACTCTTAAGACGAAGCAGAGTCAACTTAAGATGATGCACCTCTTAAGACGATATGAAGTCATCACAGACGATACGTCTCTACAAACGATATGACATCATAACATCATCACAAACGATGTGACATCATCATAAACGATGCATCAATGCTCCTGAGCATCTCCCCTTATAAAGACCATAACTTTCGACTCCGATGTCCCAAATTTTCATACTATATATCGTTAGAAAGCTAAAAAGATAAGCTACAACTTTCCAGAAGACAATTTTAACTAATTTCACCTCAATTAGTCTAGTTTTCCCCTGGAATTCAGCACATAATTTCTACACCTATGAAAGACTTAGATCATGAACTGTACATCTACCAAAGAAACATGCATATACACTTAGGGACTTGTCAGTTCTAAACTCATTTGTCAAAGCAACAAAAGCTCATACATCACTTTAATTACATCATAACATTTTGAATAAGGGCTTAACCCAAAATACAACATATACAGGATGATCGATGTTTACATGCTTATGAAGTTATCCCAAAGGTAATCAAACTAACTTAATTACAAAAGCTACTATCTTGGAATTTGCCCAAATGCCTTGCAAGGATCACTTATCTTCTCGATCTACACCTGAGGAAGGAATAATAGGGTGAGCTACATAGCTCAATGGCTAATATATTTATAGTCATTGGCAATTGGTCACATATTCAAGCATATGTACATGTATATCTAGCAATTCTAATATTCTCACTTTATTCAAGCAATTTAAACATTTGATCAATTTAACTCAAACTTATAACAAACAGCATAAACTTCAACCATTAAACATAACACTCATTTATGCACCATACTTGAACATTTAAAGATACAATGCACAACAAATGGCTCGAGGGTTTTGTAGAACAAAACAGAGAAATCGAAGTATACTCCGTGAACAAAACGGATCTACTTTTCAAATCTCGTGTGTCACAAGCAGGCAGCCTAGAGAAGGCTTTACATCAACGTATACGTGACTACAAAACGGTTCCTCTCTCACTCAAACACAATCAAATCTCATGTTCAAATCCCATTATATGCTCATACTTTCATGCTTTTCTTCTTTTCATCTAATTCCAATTGTTATAACATTTTTCAAGGTATAACATAATCACAATGCATCATGCATTTTCAAATATTCACAATTATTTCAATTTCAAGTACATCAATTTCAAACAAAACCACATATCAATTTCAAACAAAACCACATACACACGCATAGGCAAGAATTTTCCCAATTACACAATAACTATAAATACATTACCCATCTAATTGGCTTGCAAAAATCCAAGTCAAGATTGCCTTTTCCCTTGCTCTTGGGTAAGATTCACTTGGTTTCCTAAAACAATCAAAGTTCTATTCAAAACCAACATTCCAATAAAATTTATAAACTTCAAAAAAATCATAGAATCGCAATAAACACAAATGAAACTCAAATCTAACCTACCCACAGTCAATCTAGGTTAGAAAACTTAAGATCTAGTTTAGAAACCTTAACATCAATTAGGTTTTCCTAACCCATCTTCTTCCCACACGAACCTCTTTGCTCTCTAACTCCTTCATCCTCAATACAACTCATTCTTTTAATAAAGCAATAAGAAAAGATGGTTAACCTATCTTAACAAACTTGATTTCTCTTCTCTTCTTTTTCACCGAAACCTCTCTTCTTCTCTCCTATTTTCGTTTTTCTCTTCTTTCTCTTTGGCTCTCACGATACTTCTCTCTTCTTCTTCTAATTCAAAACCATTTTTAATAGTCTTTTCCCCCTTTTACCCTTCATTTACCTTGTCCTTCCCATTTTGCCCCTTTCATTTAATCCATCTACTAACTCCTTTAAGCTAACTTACTTCTAACCTTCCCATATTAATTCTAACTTAATTCTGATCCTTCTTTCTAATTCTAATATCCCTGTCACTAAATTAATGATTAAATTCAAAAAATAATCAAACAATTGAATAATTAACCAAAACCTAAATAAATAGTTAAATAAACAAATTGAAAAAAATCGGGGTCCAACAAAACTTGCCTACAATTTATTTGATAAT
>JANIHY010000001.1:20632188-20645337 GCA_027479065.1 Erythroxylum brevipes
ATATTTATTTTTATAAATTTTAAAATAATTATTTATAAAAATAAAAAAAAAAAAGCATTTATGAGTTTTTGACGTTTCCTTTTTCCCATGCTTTTTTAATGGTCTTGAATCTTTCATTGTCGATTTCCCATATATATATATGACTTAATTACTGCCTTGACTCTTGAGCTCTATTAGTATGACTTAATTAATGCCTTGACTCTTCCCAAAGCAAGTCACCTTTGTTATTCGTAAAAGGCCAAATACATTTGATTACACAGCTATCATAAAAAACTTGCCTTTGTTATTCGTAAAAGGCCAAATACATTTGATTACAGAGCTATCATAAAAAGTTAGTAGGCTTTAAATCTTTGTTCTATTCCTTTTGTACCTAACCACGCACGTGGCATGAGAAGCTTGGCTGGAAATCTTGAATCAGAAAATGAGAAAATACGTTCTAAGAGGAGCAGCGACTGGCGACGAGGAGCGGAGGAAGACGAGCGAAGGCGGCGACTGGCGACGAGGAGCGGACGAGGACGAGTGAAGGCGGCGACTGGCGACGAGGAGGACGAGCGAAGGCGGCGACGAGGATGACTGGGCGAGGAGAAGACGAGACGAGATCCAACAACCACCGGTCGAAGACGAACGAGGAGGAGAACACGTCGACGGCCAGGAGATGGCGGCGAGACGAGATCCGAAGAGGGAGAGCAGCGGCGAGGAGAAGAAGGAGAACCGAAGAAGAGAGAAGATTCCAGAGAACGTCTGGGGGGGTGGTGGTTAGATTTTTTTTTTTTCAAATTAGTCCCTCAAAAATTTAGATTTCACGAAATGGTCCCGAAAATTCCGGTATCGGCGGTACCGGCCGGTACCCACCGAAATTTATACCCGGTACCACAGAGGTCGTTCCGGTACCGTTTTTCGGCCGGTACGGAACGTTCCGACCAGTACCGGCTGGAACGGTACGAAACTATAAGCACTGCTTATATATGCAAATTTGATATTAGAGTTTTATCTTTTGTAAAAGACCTATTTAGTTTGAGTGAAGATTAGTTTAAATGTGGATGGATTAAGTTGAAACTTGCCTAGTATAAAACAAAAAAAAAATTATCTTAAAGAAATAAGTTCAAAATACAAAATTACTACAATAACCATAAGAGATGACTTTCAATTAATATTATGAATATCACACTACTATCGGTATTAAATCTATTTTTATAATATGTATCGGTTTCATTTAATATCAAGTACTATTTTAAATAATTTTTTAAATAATTCTTGAATTTTTCTAAAATAATAACATAGTCCATCAATATGTTGTGATATATAAATCGTTAAAAATCATAACAATAGGAATTTGAAATAACAATTATCTATTATTTATATTAGTATTACTTTTCACATATAAATAATAACCACAATTAATATAAAAAAGAATTTCATCGTCATATAAATATAAAACTAAAGATAATATAAAATACTTAAAATCTTAAAATTTTGTTATATAATAAAGAATAATTACATCAAAACATTAAATATAAAGAAAAATAAAGTTCTATTACTCCATAACTATAACAATAAGAGTTTGTACCGAGGAACACAATCAACTAGAAGCGAAAATTGAAAAAAACATTTACAGTTAAAATTTTATAAGTATATTGCATAAATAGAATTTATCGTATGCATCAAATATAAACGAAATTTAAAAAGAGAAAAAAATGAAAATTTGAAACTTTGTTTAGTCGAATATTCACTTAAATCATATGATCCCGATTCTCATTTGGTACAAAATATTCATCATTGAGAGGGGTCCTATCATCACTGTCATTTAAATTCATTCTATTAAGTAACATTTTAATACTTTTTCATCCAAGATTATTTCCCAAGTTACTATCATCTATCAAATTTGGTTCCTCAAAAACTCAATTCGCTAAAATATCAATATGAATAAGACAAATTGAATATACAGAACTACTCGTTTTATTAATACTCCTAGTAAACAATTAAAATTAAATTATTAAGAAATTACAAGATATTGTATTAAACTTAATAATGATAATAATATACTTTTTTGAAGCTTTAAATTATATCGAATAAAGATTATGTCGTTTAATCTTTTGTGTTTTAAGCTATTCCTTTTTTCAGAATGGGTGAATTCCAATATACTCCAATTCGTTTCACATCCTATTGTACTCATTCATTTACTCAAAATTCAAATTGCAAAACTTCACAATTCTAGAATACCACTTTCTAATTGATTCCATTAAGCTACTATAAGATATCAAAAACAACATTATAAACAAATAACGTAATTATTAATTTCCAGCAAATAACAAAAGTGAAAAAGTATAAACCTAGAATAAGTTTGTGTCTTTGATGAATAACAATGGACTCAGAATCACCATATAAACCTCTATTTATGGGCTTAAGAGATCTTGCATCATCTCATGAGCAATAATTATTATAATAGTTAATAACATTTCCCTATTAACTTTAACTTTCTTTGTAAAACTTAGTTTAAAGTAGATACTAAGATTAAAAAATGTCTCAATTGCAAACAAAAAAGAGTAAAGTTGTCGTTTCTATCTCTCATTGATGATTATAAGATAAGGTGTGCACAAAAAAGATTTATTTTTCATATCTTGATTGCTTCCTTTGCCTCTCCTAGCATCATAAAAATAATCCATCGTTGCTTTCTCATCACTATTAGCAAGATGAAGTATTCTCACCAAACACTCATAAACTCAAATGACAAATTAACATTGAGACCAAAATTTATGATCTTCAAGTATAATTATAGAAACTCCCAATCTAGCATTAAGCTTAGCATGCTAAGATATAATTTTCTTATTAACAGTAACAACAATATTAACAACAACCCAATAGAAGTCTCGCTGAACGGGAGGTCTGAGTAGGTTTAAAGGTATTCAGCTTTACTCCTAACTGGTAGAGAGACTATTTTTGATAGACCTATATGAAGAAAAAATATTAAAATAATAAATTAATAAAAATAAACATAAACATAAACATAAACATAAAAAATAAATAAAATAAAATAAATAAATACATATAATTAAAAATATAAAAATAATTAACACAATATATAATACAATAATAAAGAACAAGGTAAAGAATAAAAATAAAAGATAAGATAAGTAAATAAATACACAAACAAGAAAGAAGATAAGTAAATAAATAAAACAAATAAGTCATCACAAGAAAATGTTTAGGCTAAGTAATGAAATGTTTAGGTTGAATACTAAGAGAGAAATACTACATATTAGATGTTTAGCTTAAATACAAGACATAAGACTCGAAGGAAAATGTTTAAAAGACTCGTAAGAAAGAGTATGACCTCTCTATGTAAGATCCTTTACCTATATCTTATTATGATAAAGTTTTCTAATAAGTGCCACGTCCTCAATAAGTTCTAGTAGAGCCAACTCCTCATATTAGGCTTTTTTTTTAATAGTCTCTAAGTATAATCTTCACGTGTCTCCTCATAGGAGCATTAAGATGTCTCCTCTTGACAAGTTGGAACCACCTAAGCCTTATTTCTCTTAATTTTTCGTTAATATTAGCCACGTTTAATTTGTCTCTTACTATTGCATTCATGATTTTATCTCTTCTAGTAAGGTTGGATATCCAACGGAGCATCCTTATCTTTGCCACCATTAATTTATGACTATGCACCTGTTTGATGGGCTAACACTCTACCCCCATAGAGTATGGTCGACCTTATCACTAAATGATATAATTTTTGAGCTTAAATGATATCTTCTTGTCACATAAAACTTTTGATATACTTCTCCATTTAATCCACCCTGTTATGATATAATGAACTATGTCTTCATCGATCTTTTCAGTGTTTTAGGTAATAGATCTTAGATACTTAAAACACTTTTTCTGTGGTATAACTTTTGAACTAATCTTTATCTCTACATCGAAAGCTACCCTATAGCCTAAAGTGTTACACTCTAATTACTTAGCCTTGTTCAATTTAAAGTCCTTAAACTTTAAGATGTCCCTTTAAAGTTTTAGTTTGACATTGACACCCTCTTTTGTCTCATTCACTAAAACAATGTCATCAACAAATAACGTATACCAAAGCACGTACCCTTAAATATTCTTGATGAGCTCATCCATCACTATTACAAATAAAAAGAGAGTCCTTGAGAAGCTTTGGTATAGCCCAATATCAATAGAAAAATGCTCTATATCCCCTTCTATAGTCCTTACTCTAATCTCTATACCTTTATATATATATCCCTAATAACTTGTATATAGGTCATAAGAACTCCTATAACTTCTAATTACCTCCACATGTATCCTATTATAAGTCTTCTCTAAGGCAATAAAAAAATATGTAGGGTACACTATCTTTCCATCTAATATTCCATTAATCTTCTAAGGAGATGTGAAGCTTTTATCGTGGACGTTCTTAACATGAAGCCAAACTCTAAGATAAGGGCATCCTTTCTCACTCTCTTCCTAATAACCTTTTCCCATAACTTCATGGTGTGACTAAATAGTTTGATGCCTTTATAGTTGTTACAACTTTAGATGTCCCCATTGTTCTTGTATAGAGGAATTAGCATACTAATCTCCACTCATTTGACATTTTCATAGACTTAAGGATCACATTAAAAAGCTTGGCTAGCCATGTAAGACTCTCTTTTTCTATGCTTTTTCACACATTCATGGGTATCTCTTTAGGCCTTATTATCCTTCCAATCTTTATCCACCTTAAAGCTCTTTCAATTTCTTCCCTTATAATCTGCTGGCAACAAGTAAAGTTATGGTAACTCTCGGACATGCTAAGATCACCTAAAGAGATTTTGTCCTCTACTCTTTCATTAAAAAGACTGTGGAAGTATCTCTGTCATCTTTTCTTGATGTCATCTTTAGCCACAAGCACCTGTTATGCTTCGTCTTTTATACAATAAACTTGATCTAGGTCTCTTCTTTATGTTCCATAGCTGCACAAAATTAATGCATCCTTTTCTATATCATTAGTTTCTACTCGATATAATTTCTTTTAACATTTGTTTTTAGCTTCTAAAGCTATCTTCTTTGCCAGTTTGTAACTTTCTTTATTAACTTCCTTTTCCACATCTGTGGTGCTATCCAATAAATCTTTATAGGAAACCTTCTTGATCTTAATCTTTTCTTGTACATCTTCATTCTATCACTAAGAATCTGTCCTACTATCCCTAAGCCTTTTAGAAGCGTCCTAAGATCTCTTTAGCTACATTCCTTAAAAGAGTTGTTACTCTCTCTTATATCTGGTTGGCATCTCCTTATTATTTCTATTCTTCTCTATATATTACTGTATCCCTAAGTTGTTCCACTGTATCCCTTTTCGAATTCAACCATCTAACTTTGGTACACCTATTAGGGCTTCTCTTTTTCATCTATCCCTTAATTATAATATCCATAACTAACAATCTATATTGAGTTGACAAGCAAACATTAGGTATCAACTTTAGTCCTTAAAACTAAGTTGATCACTCTACTTTATGAAGAAGTATTATTGAAAATCACCAGATGCTCCTCATTTTTCTTAAAAAACTAGTTAGACATCACTAACTCAAACAATACTAAAAAATCTAAAATGCAGTCCAACTATTATTCTTATAACTATACCCAAAACCTTCAAGAGTCCATAAATATCCGTCCAAGGTTACCCCTGTCTGACCATTAAAGTCTCCTCCTAGAATAACTCTTTCTTCAGGAGAGATCTGCCAAGTGACCTCATTTAGCTCTTCCTAGAATTAGTTACAAATCTTGTAATAGTAGGACAACATAAATTCCTACTATTGGTGAAGTCCTTTCTCATTAAATTCAAAACCTATGCATGATTATAGATGAACTTTGTCACTTTTTTGCTTTCTGCATAGTCTCATCAATGATAAGAAATTATCTAGCATCTCCTATATTTTCCAACATTAGATCAATGTAATGTGCAACATAATGGTTCCAATAAAAAGAATTATACTTTCTTTATAATCTTCTTCTAGTTGCTTTATAAGCAAAATCATTGTTAGTAATAAGCTGAACAATATATTTTTAGCCCACCTTCATTCACAGTTTCATCAAATTTATGAAACAAAGTATTAGCATTTCAAACAAATCCAAATGTATCGATAGACTTCCAAAATATTGCACCTTTTTTAAAGTAAACTAAAATACTAATAATAGGCTCTTATCTTTTGTTTTTTCAAACATCACATATGATTGAACATCCACAAATAGCATATAAATTTACCTCTATAGTCATCAATTAGAGGAGCTTTATATCTTAGATCGTAAGAGGCAATATCATCCACTACAGGCTGGTAATAATAAGATTTGGCAGTATTGAAGTTATACCTATATTATATCACCATCTAGCCATTACCATGTCCATATTATGAGTCATTTCTTTAGATTGTAAGGCACGATGAATTCAAGGTTGAGCCCTAGGAGTTGTTCATTATGTAAAAAATTAGACATCTATATTTTTTCCTCACATTAAGTGCATCATTCCCTTCTTGTTTAATAGTAATACCACCTTTAGCATCACCATTATCACCTTGATCATTGCAAAAGGAACTTTCACTATCAATTTCGTAATTCGGTCGTTGCCTTCTGTCTTATTCATGTTGATACTCTTTAAGTAAAGTCTTCATTTGTCATTTCACGTGATGACTCACATTTTTTCAAGACTCCACATCACCTCTGATATTGGCTAGATGCTTCTTTAATATTCTAGTTATTTTCCCACCTTTTAAATGCTTATTACAATACAAACAAATGATATGATTCTTCATTTAAGGAACAATCTAATATGAGTCCAAGCTAGATTATTAAATCTTTCTGAAGTGGCTAAATTATCAAGAGTACTTGAACTGTCCTCCATTTATTTGTAAAATAAATGAAGACATGTCAAAACAACTTATTAAAAATCATATGACATAGGCATGCAAGTGATAACTCTCATGTTGTATGAGTACAATTCAACCATAAAGTCATAACCACAACTCATTTTGTAAGATTACATCATTCAACTAAAAAGTCATAACTATAACTCATTTTGTATGAAAATATAATTCACTATAAATTCATAACTATAATCTATCTTGTGTGAGTACAACTGAAAAAGAAACTATAACCTATTTTGTGTGATTACATAACCAAAACATAAACTCACAATTATAACTCATTTTTTATGATTACATAATTCAACATAGATTTACAACTATAACTCTTTTTATATGATGACATAATCCAACCATAAATTAATCTATTTTATATGATTACACGATTCAATTTATAAATCCTTTTATGACAACTACTTTGTGACAATATATAATATAACCCAATTTGTGCACAAAATAATTATAATCTTTCATTCACTAGTTTTAATCTTTCATTCATTATCTTTCCTCTAACTTTTCATTCTCTATTAGAAAAGTATTTTATTCACTAATTTTAATTAACACGGACATAAACTACAACTTTATAAGAGACACCTTAATAATTACTTTAAATAAGACAACAGAATATCTCATTCAAATTTCATATCCAAATCACAGTAATCCACTCCACAATTTATATTCCTCAAATATCATAAACATTTTAGTGAGAATTATAGTTTTGAGTTTATTAATTCATTCAATACCTAGAAACACTTATAAACGATTTTATGTAGTTCCTGTAAAAGAGAAATTGTTGTAAAAATCGACTATATTAGAGTAGGTTTACAGTTAAATAGGACTCAAGAAATATTAATGAACATATAGATTTTACATGAAAAATTCCAAATTAGAGTAAAAATCACAGGCAAGGAAAGAAGTATTTTACTACTGAAAAATGAAGAATTACAAAGAAAAACTAGACCCACAAAAATACATATAATATTTTTATCTTTCTTTGTCTTTCTTTTCTCTCTCACCTTACATCTATCTTCTTTGTTAATGAGATGTACTCTCTTTGTTTATCTCTTGTCTATTTATAGGCGGAAGATTGAAGGTATGGTTGAACAAATTGGTCAACCATTATTTGTCTTATTAGGCATGTTAAGCGCCTAAATTTGGTGCTTAACACACCAAATTTACTAAGTTTGACAATTCTCTCACTTGAAGATTTGATTAAAAATCAATCATATCTTCACACAATTCTTTCTATCTTGCCGATTTATGTTGTTTACGTCTCTGTCAGGCTGTTTGAGGATTGACACCATATAAACCTGTTAACATTGATTGCTTTTGTCATAAAATCTGTCAGGTTGTCCATTGTATAATTTTTTTGCATATTCACCGTTCCTTCTTCCACTTTATCATGAACGAAGTAATACTGAACTCAAAATGTGCTTTGTCTTTAAATGAAATGCTAGATTCTTTGCAAGATGCAAAACACTCTGACTATCACAATACAGAGTAATATTCTCTTGTTTATTCCCAAGTTCTTCCAACATCTTCAACCACATTGCTTCTTTACTGGCTTATGTAGCTGCTATATATTCTGCTTCTATTGTTGACATAGCCACAATTGACTGTAGTTTTGAAACCCAACTCACAACTCCTCTAACTAGTATAAACACATATCCTGTAGTGGATTTACTTTTATCAAGATCACCTGCATAATCAACTCAGCATCAACATATCATCTGACAATAAAATCTAATCCTCCATAACATAATGCAACATCTGAGGTTACCTTAATATATATAAGAATCCTCTTAATAGTATTCCAATGCTCTTGACCAGGATTTACCATGTATCGACTAACTATTTCCACTGTATGTGCAATGTCTGGTCTTGTACAAATCATAGAGAATATTAAGCTTCCCATTACTAATGTATACGGTATTCGAGACATCTCCATCCTCTCTTCTTCATTTCTAGGACTCATACTTGAGGATAACTTGAAATTAATAAGAAAAGGGGTATAAATTGACTTACAATCTTGCATGCTGAATCACCAGAAGATCTTCTTCAAATAATTTTTCTGAGAAAGCCAAATCTTCCTATTATTTTTGTCTCGGTGAATTTGCATCCCTAAAATCTTATTTTCTAGTCCCAAGTCCTTCATTTCAAATTCCCTAGCTAACTGTGCCTTCAATTCTTTGAAACGATCATTATTAGGGCCTGCTACCAACATGTCATCTACATACAACAGTAAGAATATAAAATCATCTTTCTCAAATCTCTTAAAATATGCATAAGGGTCTGCATTCAACCTACTGTATCCAAGGCTCATAATGAAGGAATCAAATATCTTATACTAACACCTCGACCTTTGCTTTAAACTATTCAGAGATTTGTTCAACCTACAAACCAAGTTCTCTTTCCCTTTTCTTCAAAACCTTCTAGCTGAAGCATATAAATTTCTTGTTTAAGATCTCCATGAAGAAATGCAGTTTTCACATCTAACTGCTCAATATGCAAGTTAAATATAACACACATCGCTAGGACTACTCGAACTGTGGTGAGTTGAACTACAGGAGAAAATATTTCATTGAAGTCAGTTCCTTCCTTCTAAGCATATCCTTTAATCACCAATCTAGCATGATATCGCTCTATTTGATTGTCACAACTCTGCTTGATCTTGTAAACTCATTTATTGCCAATAGACTTTCTTCTTTGTGGTAGTGATACCATCTCCCATATCTTATTCTTATGCAGAAGTTCAATTTTTTTTTTTCTGTATTGTTGCCATCCACTAAGATGCATCTGAACTATTCATTGCTTTTTGAAGAGTTGATGGCTCTCCGTCCTTAGTTAAAAGATAGTATGCAATATTTCTCTCTATAATATAATCTGAGTGCCAGCTTGGTGCTCTTCTTGTGCGAGTCGATTTCCGAGTATCTGAAACATTAGATTCGACTAGTTCTTGCTCCTCGTGCTCTAATGCAGCTTTAGAAGAATCATTTTGATCAAATTCCCTTTCCACCTACACTATTATAGTCTCTAAATTACTTTTGATCATTATCTTTCAAGAAAATAACATCTCTACTGATAACAATCTTATAGGTAGTGGGATCCCACAGACGATACCTTTTCACTCCTTCAACATATCCTAAAAAAATACATCTTTTATATTTTGGATCTAACTTTGTAGTTTCTTGGGTATTGAACATCACATAAGTAGGACTTCCAAATATATGGAGTTTGGAATAATCCATTGGTTTACTAGTCCACATCTCCATCAGTATCTTCAATCAATTACAGTTGATGGAGTTCGATTCATAACATAACAGGCGATATTAACTGCTTCTGCCCAGAATTTCTTATCTAAGTTTGCAGTTCTTAACATCACTTTTGTTCTTTCCAATAGAGTTCTATTCGTCCGCTTTACTACTTCATTTTGTTGAGGAGTGTATGCGTCATGAACTGCCTTTTGATACCTTCTTGCTTGCAGAATTCATCAAATTCTTTACCAATATATTCACCTTCATTATCTGAGCGCAAACATTTGATCTTCTTACCATATTCGAGTTCCACTCGCGCTTTGTAAAATTTGAAAGTTAGAAGCACATCTGCTTTCCTCTTGATAGAAAACACCCAATATCTCCTCGAATAATCATTAATGAATGATACAAAGAAATTTGTTCCTCCTAGGGACGTAACTGGTGCTTACCATACATCAGAGTGATTCAATTCTATAATTTCTTTGCTTATGAACTTTAATGTGTTGAACTTCAATCAATGTTGCTTACTCACAATGCAATGCTCATAAAAGGGTAGTGATACCTTTGTGAGACCTGAAAGTAGATTCTTCTCTGCAAGTATCTTCATTCTTTGTTCTAACATATTTCTAAGCTTTTTATGACACGTCATTGCATATTTGTCATTTGGATTAGTCATTGCAACAGATGCCTCTCCTTCTTGCAAAGTTACTCCCTTCAGCATGTACAGATTTGTAACAATCTTTTTTGCTTTCATAAATACCAGCGCTTCTTTAATCACTTTCATGATCTTGTTTTGAATCTCAAATCTGAAACTAAGATCATCTAGTTGTTCTACAGATGACAAATTCTTCTTCAGGCCCTCCATATGTCGCACTTTTTCAATAATCTGAGCTATCCTATCATATATTTTTAACTTAATGGTGCCAATACCAACGATCTTCAGAGTTTGATCATTACAACTATACACAGATCCCTAAGAGACATATTCATACTGATGAAATCATTCTCTTCGATAGGTTATATAAAAAGTAGCTGCTGAATCGAAAAGTCATACATCAACAAATCTTCTCTTACCTTCAATAGTTGTTGCTGCTTCACAGACCATTGCATCTCCATCATCTGAAGTGTTTGCTCATTTTCTTGAGAAATAAAATCTTTCATGTTTAGATTCCAGCAATCATTCTTTAGATGCCCTTTCTTACCATAATTGTAGCATCTAAAATTCTTCTTACTCTTGGATTTTGATCTATCATGATTATGACTCTCACTTGGGTCGCGTTTTATTGATCTTCCTCTCGTCACCGCCAAGACCTCGTTTATTACAAATTTGCCAGCCTCTCTTCCTTACTTTTGCGTCGACTCTCTTCTTCCAAAATAACTGCTGCAATATTTTCGAAGACTAGAGTCTCTATATTGTTAAATTGATGATGAGTTGGCCATACGAATCTGGTAGATTTTAGAGTAAAAGTTTCGCATGTTCACTTATCTCTATTGTGTGCCCCAATGAAGTGAGTTGGGCAAATATAATTTTTAAAGTATTTAAGTGCTCTGTCATAAGTGAATTCCAGCATGCATAAAGTGTATTGTTTCTTTTTTAGAAAAATTTTGTTGTGGAGTGATTTGGCCTTATATAATTTTGTAAGATGATCCAACATCTCTTTTGTCATCTTCTTCTCTTCTATGCTTGATAATACCCCATCTGCTAGTGCTAAATGAAGATTTGCAATATCATTCCCGTCTATCTCATCCCATTTATTATCATCTGTGAATGTTGTTGGCCTTTCCCTGATGGCTGCTAAACATTTGTTTATTTTTAAGATATAGAAGAATTTTACTAGTGAAAATGGATAATTATAAAGAAAATTAGACCCACAAAAATACACAGAAAATTTTATCTCTCTTTGTGTTTCCTTTCTCTTTAACCTCACATCTCTCTTCTCTGTTAATGAGATGCACTCTCTTTATTTATCTTCTGCTTATTTACAAGCAAGAGATTGAAGGTATGGTTGGCTAAATTGGTCAATTGTTATTTGTCTTATTAGGCATATTAGGCACCCAAATTCAGTGCGTAATATGTTAAGCCTACTAAGTTTGACATAAATTACTTCAGTTTTTGAGGGAACTGTTGAGAAATAGGAAAAATATATGAAATAATCTGAAAGCTTTTCAATCATTAATGGAACAACGTTTATATTGTGACGTCTACTTTAACATATACCAGTGCTTGTCAAATAACTTTTGTTAGTAAGCAGTAGAAAGCGGACAGTCCTCATGTTGGGTCATTCTCAAAACATTAAACATTAGTCAATGTTACTGGGATAGTGGAGAAAGGCCAATTTCACGGTCGATAGTGAAAGTTGCACATGATAAAGAGATGCTAATTGCCTTCCACTCATTGCGAAAATCAACTCGATTCATCTACAATTCTAAAAGTGAGACACTTACTCTCTGCTTGTTGGTCCACCCTTCAAGCGTCTAACAGTTGTCCTCGCGTGACGTTTAAGGCATTCAGGTTCCGTCATAAAAAAAAAGGTCACTTATTATGCACTACTGTAAATTAAACTATGTGAGGATGAGCAAAAGTTATTGGACCAAGTACTTGCTCAATTTTTATCTTTAACCCGTGACTTTATCGTGCGTTTATTCATCAATCCAGCTAGCGGGATTAGGCTCCTCACTTTTTTTTTTAATTGAAAGGACTTGTTAAACGTGTAATTTTTAACCAAATATTAACAACATTCAAAGCGTGGGAGGCTAGGAATGGGTCAAAAGTTAAAAGGTTTTATAAATGCTAGAGCAACAAAAAAAGAAAAAAACCGAAGAAACTATGTAGTATTTAGATTTGTACAAATTAAACCAATCACTTATATATATATATATTAACTTAAAAGGTTTGATATTTAAGAATAACTATGTGAATAAAATGCAAATTTAAAAATTAAATTTGAAAATTTTAAAGGTCATATCCGAATTTTATACAAATTTAAAAATTTTATCTA
>JANIHY010000001.1:20655874-20667504 GCA_027479065.1 Erythroxylum brevipes
TAAAATTATCTTAATTGATAATAAAAACATTATAGTGTACATAATAAGTCTTTGTAATTCAAAGCAAATGACTACAACAATCATAATTTCCTAGTGACTGTGGGTTCTCTGAAGTGCTACCTCTCACCTTCAACTCATCTACCTCATATCTCAACTGAGCTATGTAGCCCATCAATGTGTTTATTGTGGTCTAAAGCTGATTGACTCGATTGGTTTGTGACCGTCTAGTAGATGTTGTTGTACTAGATGTAGAGGATTGTGAATAACATGTATTCACAAATGAACCTAGCCTGAAGTCTTTCCACGACGATTCCTACCAACCATTGCATTAAGATACATCTGACTCTCATCAACATAATGCTTTCTTATATTTGGTCCTATTAGGAGACAGTGTTTATATTAGTAAGTGATAATTATTAAGAATTAATATTAAAGCATAAATTTCAGATACATTTAGTTCTCTACATCGACTGTTAACAAATGTCACATCGTCATACTTCTTAGTATGAGTATGCAAAAATAGCTGACGAGGTGTAGGCTTCATGTCGATAGACTTTTCCTGCATAAGAATAAAGTGTTATATGTGAACTAGAATTTATAAAAATTTCGACAAAGTTTTCTCTATTTTTAGGCTATTTACCCCCTGTTGAACAAATAAAATAACTCAACACAGCTATATATGGCACCAACCATTTATATCATTATCATTATCCATAATACACATATTTTTATTCCAACATTCACACATCAATTTAAATTGAAATACAACAAGATAAAACAATTAGAATATAAGTGTAAAGTTTAGATATTTACAAGTCTCTCTGTATGCTCGTGGTGGGTAATTGATCCTCCTATATGTACCGAAAGACTGTCCTCCCTTGATCCTTCATGTCTATTGGTGGAGTTACGCTCTGAGATGGACATTACCTCAGGTGATGTCCAATACTACTGCTAATAACTCCATATTTTCTCAGAAATATAAAGCGGTCGTACACTAGTCTTTTGTATCGCATCAATAAAGTCGCGATAATGTATACAAGCTCACCTCTCCTATACTTTACGTATGACTGCGTCGAAATTAGAATCTCAAAGAAATTCTTTTTGAAATAAGCAGAAAAAATTTGACAACTTATAATGTAATAATATTTATCTAATTAATCTATACAAATCAATTAATTTATAAAATAATTTTTTATTATACCTTAAACTCCTAAAAGTAAAATGCCTTTATGGCCTGAGAGATATTCTTCCATACATAACTCTCTGGATCAATACTCTCCTTAAATTTAGATGTCATATTTCTGGAACACAGTCAAGACAAAATCAACCTAATATAAGAACGAATAATATTATACCATTTATAAAAATTTAAACCTATAACTTAATTATAAACATATAGTATTTCATGTGTTAATCATCTATACATCCAAGATCTATCAACATTACTCATTTTTACAAAACTGTTAATTTAAAATAGTGATTCCATAATTACTATCATTCATGTTCGCTAAAGATTACAAAACATCTAAGATAAGACTTGTGAATTAAGAGAACAAGTTCTCGTTGTGACTCCTAGACTTTTGGTATATATGTTAGAAGAGAATTAATGTTAGAAGTTTGATATTTAACCTATATTAAATATGTACTGGTGCCAAATATAATAAGTATTCATAAAAGTATGAATACTTATTTTCACTAAGTATTTTAACATATACAAATTTAAAAAGATGCATGTAAAAATTCACACATGAAAAGTAAAAATAAGCTAATAATTTCAGAGAGCATAAATGAAATAATGGATTAACATAATTAAGATAATTGGAACTATAATATAAGTCAAACTCATCCTATATTAATTCATTGATAAATCGAAGTTCATATCACAAACAAGTTTCATTTGGTGTAAGGCATTTAAATTAATATTGTAGAACGTTCAAATGGGAAGTTCAAACATCAAACAAATACCTAAATTAAACTAAGTTCACAAAAACGTAGTCAATAACAAAATCACTTACCTTAATCGACATGTAAAAGGATCTTCTTAAAGTACGTGAAAGAAGATGATGATGGAGATAGAATGAAAATATAGAAACTGATACAAATTTGATTAAAATTTATGGAAATTCATTGTTGACATTGTCAAAAATAAAAAGAAATGAATGTCATTTGAATACCTACTAAAGCTTCTCTTCAATCTCCTTCGAAATAAAAATACTACCAATAAGGGAGTTTTTATAATCAAGAACAAAATTGTTCATAGTTTAGAAAGTGGGATATATTAAAACAATCATATAAAATGAACATGTTATGATTAATGGTAAGCGATATTGATTTAAAGGTGGTATATATTCAAGAATTGACTAATTGAAAAATAGAGGATATCTTTATCATTGAAAGTCAAGAGAATGATAGATGAATGAGTGCTATAATGAAGGACATCAACTATGCTTGTCTTCACTCAAAAAATCTACATAATATAGTGGTAAGTTAATATGCAAGTTAATATGTTAATATGTGTAATGATTAGTTAATTTCTTCAATAGTTTTGACAATCGTTTACCCCTTACCTATCAGGCATTCCTTCTTCAATTGTTTTGAAAATTATTAACCCCTTAGCTGTCACAATATAGGGGACAATATCTTATTAACTTAGGAATTTTCAAGAATTACCATAAGAAGAAATATATCAAAACTTGCACTTTTAAAACATATTTTTCTATAGCTTTTGATTTAGTTAGTTTAGAGCTTCATCTTTAACATCTTAACATCTTAACATCTTTTGGACTTCCCTCTTCTTTCATTAGATCATTATAACAATATATGTTAACAATATCTTTTAGTGTTTTGGTCAATAAAGAACTGACTCAGCTCTTTAATAAATTCAAGGGCATGATCATCTCCCAATATCTCTACGATATGTATTGAAGCTCTCAATCAAGTAATTGATAAGAACATTTAATAAAAATGAAAGTTTAATTATCATTATAAAGGAAAAATACTTTATCTATTGAAATTGTATTTTGTAGATGATCTTTTCTTGCTTTATAAATTCAAAACATGTGTTTTATCTACATAATTTACTTTAAATGTTTTATATGTTAGGATTTAGATAAGAACATTATGAGTTAAATTTATATTGTGGGAAAACATTACAATATAATTACATTTCTTATCAGTGTTCAAAAATAAATTATTATTTACAAATTATTCAAATTAAAATTTGAGTGAATTAAAATTTCGGCAACAAATGTTTGAAATCTAAATACAACATAAATTTAAATACTAACCAATTCTAATAACATAAAATGTATATAAAACTTATCTCTAAATTTTAACTTAGTTATATGATTTATAATCAATTGTCTCATAGAAATATACTCCATATTCATTCCTATTTCTTTATTATGTTATTGATATAATTGTACTTGGTATCTTTGTGTTTGGTTTACATTAATACTTAGGGTCTCTAGTATATATGAATATTACCTTTATTGTTTTTTTAATACCTTTATTTGAGATTCAATCAATATTTAGTAGTTATCCTAACAATAAACATATATCCAATTTCATTTAAAATATACTGTATGTTGCATTAAAATAAGAAACCACCTTTATCTCTTCCTCTTCTTATAACTGTTAAGGATATTGCCTATTAAATAGGCATTCACCATTAGCAATATGCAAAACCAACTTATAATCTTAGATATTTGTATTGTTCAACTATCTGCTTAATATGTATGTAGCTTATAGAAGTGACAATGATCTTCTTGAATGATTCTTAGTCAAAGATGCATGTAGGCTCATCCATAATTTTCATTTTAAACATGGTTGATAGCTAATTTATTTACTTACTAGAAATTTCATTGTTTATACTAGATACCAAATCATTTTACATGTATAATAACAAAGTTACATATGTAATGTTAGATCTTTTGACTACAGATTGACTTTAACAATACAAACTTTTTACTTTTATTCTTTATGAAGCATTGCTATTGGTTGTTCCATATAAATTGCTTGATCTAGTTCTCTATTTAAGAACACATTCTTTACATGCATTTGATTAAATTAAGATCCATTATCCATTAAAACAAAAATTAGTTAAAATGATGTAAACCTCATAATAAGTGAGAATTTCTTCTTATAATCAATTCCTACCTATTACGAGTGTCTTTCTACCACTACATGTACTTCGCATACTAAACAAAACTACCATAAACCTTTCACTTAACTTTGAGCATTTGTTCTTTATGGTTTTATATCTTTTAGGAAGATTTAACCAAGTCTTAAGCTTAAATTCAACTGGTCAAATTAGATTATTCTTCTATTGCATTAACTCATTCTTCTTAACAAATAAAGTTCATCTTCACACAAATACAATTTTTCAAACAAGAGGTATTTCATCAAATACCTAATACGCATCAACATTAAATGTTCTTATCCATTCATAAAATACGAAAAACATACGAAACAAATCAAAGACATAAATAAATTTAATAAACAAAAAACAACCATGGTGAAATGTATACCCCCACGAAAATGCAACAATGGTCGTGGGAGAAGAGGATGAGCTTCCGATGGAGCACAAAATGACGCCAACGCTAACGACAGACGACGGATGGGAGATGAGAAATCGTCGTAGGAGAAGATGCAGTAGGGAGGAGAAGAAGAAAGAAGGAGAGTTGACCTGGGGGCATAATCCTTCGGGTGTGTTTTAAGGTTAATAAAACGACATCATTTTGTGTTAAACCAAATGATGTCATTTTCTTTAAGTTAATAACGTTTAACCGTAAGCAAACGATGATGCATACGTTGGAAATTTATTAGCAGATTTTTTCGCTGCTAACATTATGTTAGAAAAGTTAAAAATTTATTATTCCACCATCAATTCCTACCTTAATTGCCGATAGTATTGTTCAGTTGTTAAATTATATTTTACCGTCAACTTTTTTGACGGAAAAATAAAATCCGTCGGTAATTTGCAACGATTTGCATTCCATCATTATTTTTCCGCCACCAATTCCTTATTTTCTTGTAGTGTATCAAACTAGCCATTTGGTTTATTTCTTCTACTATCATTGATGTAAATTAAATTGTCAAATATAAAACACATGGAATTGTGGAAGTTTTATAACCATAGCATTTGACTTCTCAACATAGGCATTAGATTATTATGAAATTATAAATAAAGAAAAAGTAAAAATTGAATTTTTAGTTTTGAAAGATGTATAAAGGGTAATTTGAGCTCTAAATGTGCAATTTTAACATTAACATTGACATTTGCAAATGGTTCAATTTAAACTTTAAATGGACTATAATGTGAATAGAGTTATGTCTTTGTTTATTTTATGCTACATAAGTACTAACATGACACAATTATATTTTTATTAGACTTATAAGGTCTTACAATATCACATATAATACACGTGAAATTTTAAGATTCACTCATTTTAATTTAATTTTAAACTAATTAATTAACCTAATTTTAACCACCATGTGAAGGAGGAGTAACCAGGAGGAAGAAAATGATAATGCCAACCAAATTTAGTTCTCCAATTGAACAAATTTTGTGAGTGAAGAGAAAAAAATAGGGAGCAAAAGTTTTAGAATTAAGCAATGTTTAGGTTTGTTTTATGTCAATTAGGAATTGAAAAACTTTAGCGTTGTTTAATGGACAACCATACCATAAGTTCTAATCCTATATACATTAATTTGCCACCATACTTTTCCTTTTAGAGCCTTATGATTTTGTTATATGGATAAAGATATTCAACTTCGTTATGTATGTGTGTATCTGCTTAAAAGATAGTTAATTTTTCAATTGTTTAGTTGTTTATTTTTTCTTATATGCATGGAGTTGATTAGTTGGGAGTTTCTAAGGAGTATCTTGATTCTTAAGGTGCCTTATGAGGGATTGGTAGATTTTATTAAGGAGAATAGTTCTTTCGATATGAGAATTGATATTTTTTATATTGTTTAGTGAAGTAAGTTATAGAGCTACTTTTAAAATCAAAATTAGAGTTGAGAGCATATGGATTCAACTGTAAGGAGTTGTATTGAACCAATAGAGGTTTACTATTGATGAGTTTTACTTTTGACGAAAGCTATATGAGACCAAATTGTAGCCACAAATAAATAAAGAGATAATTTATAAAGTTGCTAAGGAAAAGTTGAAGCTTACATCATTCAAAGTGAAGATCAAAGTAAAATACAAATATGGTCAAGGAATATAAAGTTATAAATAATTTATAATGTTTATTATATTTTTACTTAGTCACTTTTGATAATCTTAAAGGCTCACTATACATAAATATATTATCATTTAAATTAATTACAAGAGTAGTTTCCTTCATTAAGAGGGATTAAAGTTTTAATCTCAAGGAAAATGCTGTTGAACTTGAAAACATTCTTTCAATAACATTTTAAAAAGCATTTGCATTAAGATAATGAAAATCATGATGTTTCGAGAATTGGTCAACTTATATAGGACAATGAATAACTAATATTTGTTAAAGTGGTCAAAATTGATATACTGATAACTTGTAGCAATATTGTTGACATATTAATCAACTAATATGTTACATTGTTCAATAGTTAATGGCTTGTGAATCTCAATGCACATTGAGTAACCAATATGCTATACTGGTTGACCAATGGTCTACAACTAGCCATTGTAAATATATGTTTTCTCATTAACTCTAACATCAAAAAGCATTTGAATGTTTTCAAACATATATTTTAAAGAATTTAAGCATTCATTGTCTCATTTTTAGTGAGTGAGCTAATTTTCCTTATTAAAGTGATTAAGTGACGTCTTTAAAGTTGTAAATTCTTTTTTATAGGGTTAGTTCTCAATACAGAGAAAGATTATACGAAGAGTTTTTATTTAATTATGGAAGACAAGATTGTTGTAAGAAGTTTCGTCTTTGCCTTGTTGAAAGAAGGACTTAGTAAAAACTTTAAGAAGTATTTTGGAGGGTGGACGTAGGCAAGAATTATTTACTAAACCACTACAAATCGATTTACATTTCATTGTCCTCACACCCTTTAAATTATTACTTGATTTTTATATTAATTTACATTAAATTTTTATCATATGTTGTTTCTTCTCAAATTGGATCTATTAGCTAGACAATAATGCTTAATTTTATAAATACCCAATTCACCCTTATTTTGTGCCATTAAGGACTAGCAAATGGTACCAAAATGGATCTTTTCCTTTATAACTTCAAATAAAGTTTAAGAAAAGATAATTATGACATTTCTAGGAGTACTTTGTCTAGTGAAGAAGGTCAAAATATTAGTATGGTTCCTTTTTTATGAAAATAATAATCTTTATTGACAAATATGAACAATGTTTTTCTATTACAAAAATGTTCACTTGTGGTAAGTTGTTTAAAGGGGCCCATTTATTCTTACAAAAGTTGTAGAAGATACGGAAGTTCTCAAACTAAAATAAGAATGGAATCCACAAGGTAAGAGACTAATTTCCTTAAATAGAAAGGCTATTCATATTTTATTTATACATTATGAAGAAATAATTCTATAAAGTCTCTATATGTGAATTGGCTCATCAAAATTTAGCATACTTAAAAAGTTACACATGAGGGTACAAAACAAATAAAAGAGACCAAAGTGAACATGCTAACACATCAAAATGAACTATTTCAAATGAAACATGATGAAAGAATATTTAGCATATACACTATATTTATTGATATTATCAATACTCTTAAAGGGTTAGACAAGATATATAATAATGTCAGATAGTGAGAAAATTGTTTAGGTCTCTTCTAAAGTCTTGGGAAATCAAGGTGAAAGCAATCTATTAGAGGAACTTACTAGATCACTACTCTTTTATAAAGGCTCAAAAACCCAATAAGAAGAGACTATGGCTCCAAGGAGGAAGATATTAATTAGGTAAAAAGAAAAGAAATCAACTAGTAAAAGTGATGAGAAAGACATTATCCTAATTACTAAAAATTTTAAGAGATTTTTTATAAAGAAGAACATCTCAAAAAGAAAGGACTTTGAGAGTAGTACGATAGACCGAAAAGATGAATCAAGTAATGTTATTTATTTTTAAATATATAAAACTGGGATATATGGAGATTGAAAGCCCTCTCCTCAAGGAAAATGAAAACTTTAGAGAGACGACAAAAAGAAGAGGGATAAAAAAGTAACCTAAAGCCTTCACTTGAAATGACACAAGTGATTTTAAAAGTGAGCATTTAGAAGGAGAAGTATCGTATATATTCTTAATGGCTAAAGGTGATGATGAGGTACTATTCAACTCTAAATATTATGATAATGATAATGATAATGATGTTGAGTTATTTTATAATGAACTGGTACAGAGCCTTAACATTGGGAGTATGAAAAGAAAGAAGCCTCCTTCCAAACTTAAAGAGACTTAAAGAATCTATATACATGTATAAGTGAAAATTAAAAAAAAAGTGAATTGCATATCATTAAAACATATAAAAGTATGGTTGTTATTGATAATCATGACGTAGATGCATTGAAAAATGTGAATGAAGTGTTAAAAATGAAATTTAATGCCTCAAGGACTCATCATCCAAATTTACAAAAGGAAGTGAGCAACTTAACAGTATGTTAGGAACTTAAAAGAGTTTAAATAATAAGCATGAGAAATTTGAAAGTATGTTAAGAACTCATAAGAGTTTAAATAATATATATAAGATTAGATATAGCTATAGGAGTGTATCCAATACCTAAACTATATTTGTGAAAGTAAAGGAGTTTTATAGTGAAGAAACATTGTCTAAGATGACAAATATCTCAAGTTAAGAGCAATCCTTGTGCTTTCTTGTATAACTCACAATTTAAGCATAAAATTTAAGGAAATACTATGAAAAGAAACATGATAACATGGAATCTCACTCATACTCCTTTAAGCCTTAACATCAATTTAAAAGTAACATTAAACTTCTGGTAAGCATTAAACTTCTGCTCATAATGGGACTTATACTAAGCATAATGTCATGACACATATTTATACTCCTTATAAGAACTAATATAGTAAAAGAAAAATGCTTCATACATACAATTATAATGGTATATTCACTTTCTAAAAAGAGAAGTCAACTCCCTTAATAACTAAAGGAGTGACCCCACCATTGATATACACCTAAAAGAACAAAAAATGCATTCATACACTAAAATTATAAGGTTCATTATAATAACACAAACCTACATTATTCATATAAAATGATATGACACTTTCATAGTAAATATGGGCACATTCACAAATTTTATTTCATCAAACAAAGATTAATAAATAAACTCTCAAAGAAGTAGGTTAAAAAGAAGAAGGAGATTAATAATCAAGGACCCAAACAAATTTAGGCACTTAAAACACATTAGTTGTTTTCTTTTGTAAGTTCCTAAGAAAAAAGAGGAACAAATAGTATGTGAATAATATACACTAAAGGCATAATGACCAATGATGCGTCATAATTTTTGACCATCTAAGACAAAGATAGAGGATTAATCATATTTAGAGACAATGTCAAGAGTAAGATAATTGATATTGAAAATTATGATAAGGAAAATCACACTATTATTGGTAATATGCTCTTAGTTGATAGATTCAAGCATAACATATTAAGTGCGAGCCAATTGTATCACAAGGACTACAAAGTATGTTTTGAGCGAAGATCATCCAATAAAGCTAAAGTAGTTATCAATAACATTGAATTTTTAGGAAAAAGAGAAGGAAATATATACACAATCAATCTTAACATTTTCTCTACCCAAAATATAAAATGTTTAATGATATTAAGGAAGATGTATGGATTTGAAATTGGAGGCTTAGACATGCAAGTATGGACTTCATCTCCAATCTCAACTTCAAGTAACTTGTCAATAAACTTTAAAAGGTCAACTTTGAGAAAGACAAAATTTATGGTTCTTGCGAAATGCAAAAACAATCTAAGAGCTCACTTAAGAGCAAAAAGTTGGTAAATTGAAAAACTTGCCCTCGTTGGTTTAATTAAAATTTTTAATATCATACATGTTTTATCATCATTCAACCAAGAGAGATTCCAGTTGATGTTTTGATGATAAAAAGTATAATTACTATAAATGAATTTATTATCTTAATGAAAAGCAATATAACAACAAAATGAAGCGATAAACTCAAGAAGATATTTTATGAAGTTAATAAAGAGAAGTTAAAGTTAAAGTTTGAAAAGAAGAAGAAGAAGAAGAAGATCAAACTAAGAATAAAAGAAGATCAAGGTTCATTAAGGTCAATTTACATTTTGTATTATTATTTGCAATCTCACTTTATTAATTTTATTCTTTAAAAGTCTCACTATGCATAAACATTTCATTTCATTTTATTGTATAAGTATTTACATTTATTAAGAGACATTAAAGGTTTTCCTTTTATTAGAAAAACCTCTTAATCTTTCAAACACTCTTTATGGATCATTTTGGAAACTGTTCAAATCATAATTGCATTTAAAAATTAGTTTTGAGCATTTGAAGTTTGTTAAAATTGTATTTTTGGGGTAATTAGTCAACTTATTAAGTAATTTCTTCATCCTTATTATATTGATTGTTTTCAATTAAGTATATTGATTATAATAGACTATCAATTTTTTTAAGAAAAAGGATCAAATTGAATCCTAACTTTTTCAATATAATTAATTTTAAATTCAAACATTTCAACATGTTCAAAAAGAATCATAACGCTTCATAAATGTTCAATGCCCCAACTTAAGTTTTCCATTAGTGTTCCATCATAAAAAAAATTATGTGGCATTTTTTTGTAATTAAGAATAAAAAGTTGCTTGTGTGGGAGATGATACTTCTAAAAGTTACTTATGTGTTTTGTTTCGGAGACGGGGACAAAAAATCTTGTACCACAATCCTGGAAAGAATAAAAAGTTTCTGTTTCTGTGCTTTGAAGTTGGGACAAAAATAGGTAGAAATAGCAAGCAAACGCTATCAAACATAAAATTGTTGTGTCCCTGTCATCTATTTTTACCCACGAAGACATCAACCAAATGCCGAGTTAAGACTTTTAATTAATATATTATGAAATTCTAAGTTTGAGCATATTCGGCCTTACGATAGACCGAACTCCAAAATTATTCTGGCATAAAACTTTCGACTTTCCAACTCGTGAAATTCTCCAAAAGATACTATCTTCTCCCTGGTAAAGTAACAATTGGATTATATTCTGAGGCTTTATTTTAAGCTTTCTTAATTTGTTTCCCAGCGTTTTCATCTTCTCTGCCTTCTTCAGTTACTCACCATATTTCTTTATATACGTCTATGACTTTCCACTCTCCTTTTTAGGTTATCCAAAAGGCTCATTTCCAGGCCTACAACATTTCCCGCATTCCTCTTCCAATTCAAAGATAAAAATCTAAAGTTGATTGTCATATAAAGAGAGGAAATGAAGATTTCGCTCCTTACATGGCTCGTCTTGATAATTTTATGTGGCAATCACGTGACTTCGGGAGAAGATTTCAACCTCTCAAAGCCTTCTACGCAAGAACAGTTTCAGGGTATCATTCAACTTATTTCTCTGTTTTATTTTTTCCAGTAGTCAGTCAGTAAGGAAGAATTTAATAATATATATATATATATATATA
>JANIHY010000001.1:20707638-20718262 GCA_027479065.1 Erythroxylum brevipes
AAACTGATTCTTGTCTAGAGAAGAATAAGTTTAAGGGAGGGAATGTTAGGAGCTGTTTATTTTGGTTCTGTTAAATAGAAGTCCTATTCTTTGGGATTGTTAGGATTTTTCTGCTGTATTTTTTCTTTTATCGTTAAGCTCTTCGTTAAGCTCTTCTTGTAAGGCTATATATTGCCAGGACTGATTTCAATAAAGACAATCTGGAAAATCCAATTGTTTGAGTTCTCGGTTCTAAGTTTATTGCTAAAACTTAACAATATTTAAAAATTATTGTTATTTTATATTAATTGTCATTATTATAATTTTTGAAGGCAAGATTAATATAAACTTATAAAGTATACAATACAAATATACAATGTGACAATAAACTATTTTATAATTTTTAAAAAAATTTAAAAAATATTTTATAAATTTAAAAAATTACCTAAAATGATATTTAACATTGATAAATATCAATATAATACCGTATCATAACCTAATCCAATATTAATTCCGGTTCGATATTTGCAGCAGCCAAGATCATTACAATAAATGTGGCAGACAACGGACAAGATTTTAATTGGTTAGGCAGGAGCAGGACACTGGTCTAATAGTAGAGGACTCTATTTTATTGCTCTGGTAGAGTGGGACCAACAATTATGCACCGGCAGATTGGAAGGCTACTGAAAGGCTCAGTGATCAGACAGATATTAAATATTATCTGGCAAAAGATCGTGGTTTGGTTTTCTTCTGTTGTCGCTCGTGAAGAATGTGGGCACGCCACCTTTCAACTTTTTTTCTAATAAAATATTATATTTAAATCCTTAAAATAGTTTTTCTCTAAGCTACCCAATATTTTAGAGATAAAACCAACAAAAATATTAATGAAAAGTTTTTAAAGCGCTATTACTTTATTCTTTTACACGAAATTTTAGATTCCCACTATATATGGTCGTCGGTGCAAGGAGCATCTAATTGTTTGATACTGGTGAAAAGAGCTAGAAAGTACATGTTCATATACGAAATTGAAGACTACATATGCACAACTTCTACGAACATAAAAAACCAAGACACATACGTACTGCAACATGACAATGACAATGATGGGCGCCAGATGCCTCCTTTTCATGACATTTAACACAATGAAGTACTGCAACATGTACTACGAAAATAGGGATGAGTTTATCTTTAACAAGTTGCATGCTAGAGGTCTGACACATAAACGGAATCAGAGTCTGCAACTAACCATTAGTTACCAAAAACAGCATCATATAGCAGATCAAACTCGGCTATCGTGCAATATTTATTAGTTTTAAGGCAGTAACTCTTAAGGAGTCTTACCCAACTTTTGTTAGACATGAATTCAAGTGATGTATGCTGTGTACAACAAAAAAATATTAATTGGTAAATTCTTTATGCTAGTAAAAGATATACCAGTTCCCGACTTTTCCATTCTTGATTTAGAACAGCACAACCGAGAAATCAGTAGCCTACTTAATGAAGCGGCTAGCCTTTGTATGATAAAAAAACAAAATGATAGTAAAAATCAGTAGCACATAACTAATGATTTAGTTCAAAAATATAGAATAAGTTCGCATCATGGACAACTTAAAAGCCCACAACTTACGTTGATGACTGGAATTAAGAGGAGTATCAAGAGTCTGACCTGATTTTTGGTGCCATCATCGCTGGAATAAAGCTGATCAAATTGGCATGCAGCTTTAGTAGACTTGAGGCGGTGGCCGGCGAAATATCCGACATAACTGCATGAAGCCGGTCGACGATGGGGGGTTTCAATATTCTCAGCCCCACCTTGATAACTTAACGTAGAAGTACAGACACTTTGGTTGAGAAGTCCCAATCCCACGAAACCAATCTTTCGTTTCAAGTAATTACGGGCAATGGTTGCTAATGATCTAGTGAACCAAGCTGGTGCCATGATAGGACAATGGCTCTGGCCTTTCTCTGTCGATCACCACGTAATGACAAAACCAAGATGAAAGTAGTTGTACAGAATGGAAGAGGACAGAGAATTAATTGTTATTACTTAAGTGGAGGTTGTTTCAATCTCAGAGATACAGGACTGCATTTGATTTCAAGATTATGTTTTGCGAGACTTGTTTGAAAATGACAGCATATACAATGATTGAGTACTACATATGTAAACAATGAATTTCCCCGGAGGACTGACAGCAGATCGCTGTGGTTCAGGAAATTATTATGTAGAGACAACCTCAGGGTGCAGGTAAATTGATAAGGGGTACTTTTAATTTAAGTGAGATCGCAGGTTCAAATTTTCTTCACATATGCAGCCGTTTAAAATTTGAAGTCAGAGCTTTACCTTTTCAAGGGACTTACCCGACTCAAACGGGGATTAATCTGGATATGGATGACTTAAAAGTGTCTTCCCATAATTGAGATCCGCCTAGGATACCTCGTGGACAACAAAAAAAAAAAATGTAAAGACTGATATATCAACGAGTAAGATCAAAGGGTAATTTTTAAAGAATTTATAGTTTATGATGGTGGGTTGTAAGACATTTTTGTCCTTAGAGACAATTTTGTCCATGTCTCATAAAGTTGGACTAACGTTAATTACAATTTTGGTTTTTAAATAAATTACCAGCTAAGTTATATCATTTGATCCTGATAAAGATAATAAAGTGATCCAATAAATGATCTAGATTAATGGATCGAAGTCCGGGTTAAAAATAGGTTTCAATTAGTGTGGATCAAATTCATATCGGCCTTGTGATGGGGAAGCCCGATATGGAAGCTATATAAAAGTAAGGTCTCCTGCAGTTACTCAAGAGAAGCTTCACGAGCATAAGGATCCTGATTCGTTAAAGAAGCTCGTGATTTGAGGAAACTATAGAAAGACCTAGCTCGTGAGTCGGTGATCACTTTCCACTAAAGGCCTCGGGAGATTCGAAGTCGTTTGAAGCTCGAAATCGGCATCAGAATTAGAGATGAAACAAAAATCTAGGTATTCCGCACTACCTTCGTTTTTAATCCTTTCATGTTGATCCGGGGTATGTAATAAAGCTCCCACTACGTACTAACATGTGGTATTAGAGCGGTTACGTGATCAGATTACTGGAAATGAAGGTTTTTCAGATATTCATTTCATTTGATTTTTCCTTAGTTTTTGATTCGTTTTTCAGTTTTTTTTTATGTATATAATTGCGTAAAAGTGGTTTACATAAGGTTAGCTATGAAAAAGGGTTAAAAACGAGCTGAACAGAGCGAAAAATGATCTCCCGAGATGCCGAAAATTGCCTCTGGTGTCGGAAACGTGGAAGACCGTCGAGCGTGTGTGACACACGTGCCTAACGTTATTGAAGGACGTGGAGCGCGCTTGTACGAACGGTGTGTGCGACGCACGCTCCAACCGCGAGCCACGTCGCTCCAATGGACGAGCCACGTCGTGGCTCACACACCAACCCAGGTGGAACGGCGGGAGCGTGCGCGACACGCGCCCATTTGGGTCGTCCATGCGACGAACACGTGGCACAGCGGATGATAGACACATGTCGGAGCGTGCACTGCACGCATCCACAGTGTTTGCGCGTGCTGGCGCGTGTGACGCACACGCCAGTCTCTTGAAACACGAGCTGCACTCGTGCCCTCCCCTAACGCACACTGACGTCATGTTGACGTTGGCAGTTGACGTTTGTACGGACGTCTTCTACAGTTAAAAAAAACCACCAAAAATTTCAAATTTCCTGGTCTAGGAAATTTATAAAGTAACCTTTTTCTATTTTTCTGAATTTATTACATTAGTGATGAATTAAAGTTTAACTTCATAAAAAGGAATTAAGATATTCTGAATCTGATTTCGATTGAATTTTCATGCTTCGAATTTCGTATGAGGGAGATACATGAGGTCTCGTGTCTCGGGTCTCATTTTTAGTGTTCGAAATTGCATGATAATAAATCAGAAATAGGAATTAAGACATTCTGAAGCCATTTTTTAGTGAATTTTCATGCAATGAACTTGCCATAAGGGAGATACATGACGTTGTCATGTCTCAAGAGGTCGGTTCAGTATCCGGTGACGCACGATAGTCACTCTACTGAGATTTTTCGTTTGCAAAAGTCTCGAATGAAGTTTTTGGAGAATGTCTTCAGCACGTGTGTGTGGCAATGAGATTGTGCATTAAGATTTTTACATTTATTGAAGTTGCATTGTCACATACAATATGCCCATAAAGAATGTGAGGATGACATAAAGATGTATCCCTTGTGCTTGCGGGCTTTTTGGATGCTGATGAGAATGTAGTCACCAAAGTGGCCTTTCAAGTCAGTATTCTGAATTGTTTTGCTTGCATGTTGGGGGATATCTCTGATTTTATATTTGGTTATTCTGCCTAAAGGTGTTGCCCTTACATAAAAATTTTGAGATGTACATAAAGGCATTAAATGGAGGGAGGTTGTTGCTCAAGTGATCTATTCACCCAAAGGTGGTAGTGTCATGAGAGTTGATAGTTTATACTCCGATCGCTTTTATGTGTGAAGTCTAATTGCATATATTATGTATTCAACCTAAAGGTGTTTCATAATATGTGTGATCGGATTTTCGGGAAAGATACTATTAATGGCTTTAGTATCGCTGTTGTCCTACATTAGTGCTGATTTAAAGTTTATCATCATGAAGTCACCTTTTCAGTCAACTAAATCAGTGTTGTCATTGAAACCCTTGCTGGTTTCAATATAAAGAATTAGACGGAGAATTGGACGGAGAATGTTTTGAAGGTTATGGAGATAACTGTAGTTGAAATGGCCATATGGATGGGTAAGCCATCTCCAATTACAATCCATGAGCTGTCAAGCTCATAAAGCAGCCTATGAAACCTAGGATCGGTCTAACAGATTATATCTGACGACCATTAAGAATTCGTACCTAACCATCTGCAAAGTGAACTTCCGGACACAGACATAGAGAAGGAATTTCTTGGTAATGTCTCCCAGAGGTACGCAATCTCATTCGGTCTTGAGACAAGTACCTTAATAAAAGTATTATTCTCCATGAAGTATACAGAGAAAAAGGAGAGTAATGGAGTACATATCGAGAATAATTCATTTTCACAGTAGGTGAAAATATTGAGGCTTCAATGCTTTGATATCCCATTGTGTTGCTGAGGTGGAGAAACGTAAGTTGTTACTCCTACAATCCTGGAAGCAGCTTGAGGGAAGACAAAGATGAAGCCCATTAAGTTCAAAGGTAGAAAATTCAAATCTTCTTCACTTGCTGACGCAGGTCAAACCAGTTCTGATAAAGGTCGCTTGGATATAAAGAAACCAGTAGTATGAGGTTTAAAGAAAGACTGAGACTATTAGGTTATTCTTTGGTTTATCAATTATGAATCTAATTTGCGATAGTCGCATTAAGTATAAGTGACTATTTAGTGGAACATCTATCCAAGGGTGCTTCCGTAATGCAGTAGTTCATATCCAGGATGAAGCCAAATAAAGGGAAGGAGAAACTGATAGTTCACAACAATAAAAATGTAGAAGTGATATCTATAGGGGTGTATGTACTAAACTTTATAGTAAGGTTCATTAGGGTTACACGACACATTTTATATTTGATCTTTTGATCAATTAAGGACACCGAAGGTTGACGTTTTGCAATTAATACTTTTGTTATACAGTTATGGTTTTAATGCAAAACATAAAGGTAGAACTTTCTTGTCATATGGTTTGTGTAGAATGTGTCTTATCCCGTATTAGATATATACTTCTACGTATCATACTAAACAAGGTATGAAGAACCTGATGAATGAGAAGTCATACATGGCGTGACATTAAAGTTTAAGCCACATTTCCAGAGCTAGGATTGAGAGATTGATCAGAGAAAGCATTTCTCAATTCTAGATTAAGATAATCTGGAACATGTACTGACAATCACAGGGGTAAATTGACTAATAAGGACAATGGGGGTCAAATCATACTTCTAACTTATTAAGTTTAATACATAAAGATTTTGGTAGACCTCATACAATTGCATTGTGCAATTATGAAAGTGTTTTGACATTTCTTGATCATTTGTCACATCAAAGTCATGTGTTCTTGCTTAAAGTCTGAAGGTTGAGAACCAGTTGAGAAAATTCATCAAGATAGTCAGATTTGACCAAGGAGGAAAATATCATGACAAACATGATATTTCAGGACTTTAAAAAGTTCGTTTGTTAGATATATGTAGTCAGTTGGAATAGTGATTTGATTCACTATGCCGAGTAGTTCTGAGCAAAATGGTGAGTTGTTGAAAGGCATAATAGCACCCTGAAAGACTTAAAGAAGTCAATGCAGAGCAGGTGTAACACACCACTCTCGCAATAACCGAACCCAACATCGAGGGTGATATCCGAGTCCGAGCCTGCCAAAGTGGCGTGCTAAGCACTCAATCATTCAAAAGTCAGTACACAAAAATTTCATTTTTGTAACACTATAAGCATAAGCAGAAATCAATTACCAATTGGGCCAATTCCATTTCATAAATAAAACAATTAACACATTACAATCAAGCGAATTTCAATAGCCAATTGGGGCCCACTATAATTACAAAACACCATTTTACAGAAATTGCAGAATACGAATTTACATAAAAAATATCAAATACAGGAGACAGACGCAATTGATCCCGACCTCTTCCTTTGCCCACAAGCAGTAGGTATACTCCCGTTTTCCTAACGGGATATTCTTCAGAGTCCTGAAAAATAATTGCAAATTTTAGATGAGTTTTTTGCGAACTCAGGGAGGAACCATCATCGATGGTTTACCCAATTCATGCAACACTCAAGCGAATCACAGTTATTTCACAAATTGCACATTCAGAAGTACCACAGAAGCATGAGGCATCTTACCTTTCACTCAATCAAAATGATTAAATCAAATGCATATGACACGCGCATGTGACACTTTTCTAATTTAATTCAGTGTTGTGACCGAGCGCCTGAATTGTCCAAATCAGGGCACATTAATCGTTGAGCCTGAGGCTCTGAATTACTATTGTCCCAATTTGGGCGCATTAATCGTTGAGCCTGAGGCTTTGAATCACTATAGTCTCGAGGCCCAAATACGTTGAGCTTTAAGCTCTCGGTGGCTGCTTCGGTCACAACTGTTATTAACTGATCATGCCTTTATGCATGGAATGCATATGTCAAAATGGATCAATATATAAGGTACAATCAACACAAATGTCACAAAGTATCACATCTTAAGCAGGTAGTTCACAAATTCACATACAACAACACTTCTATGTCATAATCTCCCAATACATCGGACCTCCCGTCCAAAATCCAATCATAAACAACTCACAAACCCACCATTATTCTCCACAGAGTTATAAGCGCAAAATTATAAACAAATAATAATTTAGAAACCATCTAGGTCACTCACTAATAGCTTCCGAGTTAATGCTTAGAAGTCTCGGCAACGTCGGTGGGTTGACATTTCAAAAGCGCCTCTATAACAATCAAATATACAAACATTACCAAATGGACAAAAAGAAATATTTAATAATGCACATGTATCAATTTCAATATGTACAATGCATGCTCATGGCATTCCCGACATTATTCCAAACATTTCCATCACGACAATTTTCCTCTAAATTTTAGAAATCTAAAGACACTAAAATCATTCAATTCGGATTTCTATAGGTCCAAAATATTGGTAAAACATGGATCAGAAAAATAATTACCCGGTCTCTTCACTTTGACCTAACCAATCCACGTCAATTCCATATCTAAAAATTCTCAATTCCACATAGAAATGAAATTAAATATTTCACGACTCCGATGTCTCGAGAATCAGGTCAATCGGATGTCGGACGAAAAAGTTATAAACAAAAGAGTTGAGAGAGGTCAGTTCGGGAAAAATACAAGTCCTAGTCGACTAGTAGGAGGTTGTAATCGACTAAGTCGACTACAGTGACCGATTGGTAGCTTTATTCTTTCTTCTACCGATATCCTAACTTTTACAAGTCGTAACTCCTTACTCCAAACTCCAAATTGGACAAACTTAGTATCAATTTCAAGATAAAAGATAGCTCTACAAGTATTATGAAGGACACAAAAACCAATGTTATCTCTAAGGGTATAAAAAATGTAACCAAAGTTACTGCTTGCACAATGTTTCCCAAAACAGTATACCATTTTGCAAAAATTATAACTTCCCATTTATTTTGCCAAAAATTCCAAAATTTATATCAAAAGAAAGATCAAAACATGTTCTACAACCTTCATGAATAACTTGGAAGCAAATTCAACCTATAAACACATCAAATTCTCAAGCAAAGTTTCTGCCCACATGTGTCACCCTGAACAGTATACAATCTTCTAAAAATCATAATTCCCTACTCAAATGTCCAAAAAATCCATACTTTACGCCCATGAAAAGATCAGACAACAAACTACAATTTCATGAAGGACTTAGAAGCAAATTTCATCTCTACCTAGCTCAAAATCTCCATTAATGTGGCTGCCCTGTTTAAGAGTGTTAAGTCACCATTGAACCTAAACCACATCAAAACCTTACAAAATCATAATTTACAATCCACACATCCAAAATTAGCATATTATACCTCATTTTAAAGCTAATTAATTCCTTTACGACTTTCCATAAGTCCACTTGAGTTAAGTAGAATCACAACAATCCAGACTTTAGCTTCAATGTACATTCACTACCAAACATATATGTAACACATTTTTCAGTACCAAGCCTATTAATATCCAAAAGTCAACAGGTCATAACTCTCAACCTAGACATAGAAAAATTTCATACTTAGTGGCGATAGAAAGATAACAAGAACATCTTCAAGTTTCATGCAGACCAAATTAGCAAGTTCGATCCAAATCAACCTTAAAAAAATCATCAAAGTTTTAGGTCACAAGGTAAGATTACTGTTCATACAGCACCTACAACTCACTTTCAAGGCCAAATTCAAGCTCCTTCAAGGTACAATTTAGCATCACTTCCTTCACATAAAATATAACCAAACTTCTCAAGTTTAATTCCAGCCAACAATCACTTCAATTGCATAACCACATCAAGATTTATGGTAAAAACATTGTAACATGAACAAAGTCAATTTTCCAGCTTTTACACCTAAACCAAATCCTATCACTTCCATGCCATTTCTAAACCATTTCCCACCCAATTCACTTCACTTATCTACCATAATTCACTCACACCCTATCCTTGAACATTAATCCAAAAAAATTTGCAGCACTCACAACTCCATCATCCATCATGTTCTATCCTCATCATTAATCACAAATTTCACTTCAAATCATCTTAAAAATCTCTACTTACATTCATCCAATTCCATCTCATCAATTCTCAAGCAAACATTTATTACACAACCAAATTACATACCCACATACACCAACATAGTTCTCATACAATTTATTATACAAACAACCTATTTAATGCATTTAACAACAAAACAAAACAAAAATACAAATCTTACCTAATCAAGCTTCCAATTTTCCAAATCTTCAAACTTTTCACCAACTTCATAACTCTCACCCACCAAACACGACATCAACATCTTAAGGAGGGGTTGATGCTAGGCCTTGTTTAGGTGAGTTAAAAGAAGAGAAAACAAAGTGGAAGGAGGAGGAAAAGATGAGCCAAACTCCAAAATCACCAAAGAAGAAAAGAACATACGAAGATGGAGAGAAAAATAAAAACCCCTTTTTCATGGAGAGTGTCGTGAATGTAAAGGGGGAAAGCTTAATTAAAAACATCATGGCTTAATACTTGGTTAAAACATGTGACATGTGTGAAAGTTTAAAACCTTAGCTAAGTTCCTTCCTTTAACTATTCCATACTAAGTCAATTTCTAGTTTAATTATCCTCAATTTTCTAATGGCTCAATTTCATAAATCCAAACATCATGTATCTCAATTCCAGTGTCATTGGACAGAAATTTCCACTACCGGTACCAATCAGTCTGCCATTAGGCATTTTTCCTAGTCCGAAAAAGCACCCCGAAAAATTCCAGAAAATTTCTAAAATTTCCCAAAAATTCAAAACTCACAAAGATCTACTCAAATTAATTTTCCAAACACAAAAAATCACATTTTTCATAATAATTACATTATGATCAAAAATACCGAGAAATGTCATAAATGCATGTACAATCATTTTTATGTGCAAAATTCACTATTCACGTATATGTGTATGCATGAATATATTAGAACAATTCTAAACCCTCTTAGCCCTTTCCAAATTACAATTCTACCATTCCCATCGGTGATGGGATGTTACAACTCTCCCCTCCTTAAAGAAATTTTGTCCTCGAAATTCTTACCTGTTTGCTCAAACAAAGCAGGGTTATGTTTCCTCTAATGCTCCTTCATTTTCCATTTCACTTCATCATTCGAATTATTCCTTTCAATTGACTATATTCAATGAATTCAAGCAACCCTTTACTCTCTTCTTTTTTTCAATTCTCACACTTTTTTAACTGTTTCCTTTCACTTTCGGCATCAATAGCACATATCGTGAATTATAAGGATATTTCCTAAATATATCCATGTAACTCTATGCGAATCTGAAATATTTTTCATTGGTAATACTAACTCATAATAATTCCATACAGACAATGTCATATCAGGCTTAGCTTATCCTTTTC
>JANIHY010000001.1:20825630-20837933 GCA_027479065.1 Erythroxylum brevipes
TAATTTATAAAATTAAATTGATAAAAATTTTAAATGTTAATATTTTATTAAAAGTTGAAGCTTTACTTAGTTTTATAAAAGAGTCTATTTCACCGCGGACCTGTCACCACACCTCCATCAAATGCCAGTAATTTCCAACCAAAGACCAAGTCGAGCAAATAGTTTACTACTAAACACTCAAAAAGTGGACTCCCATAATCCCATTACCTAATATTGGCGTCAGCTCCAGCTCTTAATGGGCTATCATAATACGTAAGCGTGCCCTCCTTACCAACCCTGTGGGGACGCGCCATTCACGAATCACTATATCGATCTTCTACGTGGCGCGTCCCAACAACCCCCCCACCAAACTTCATCCTGTTAATTGTTACGAGGGAGGGGACGCCAACCATCTTGTCAGAGTTGGTGATCAGTTGAATTTGCATTAGGACACGGTCGCGTCCCCATCTCACCAACCGCCCACCACTTGCTGTTCTCACATCTCACTACTCATCCTTTATTTGTACTTTTATCGTATGAGAGAACTGTTTTGTACTCAACTTTCCCGCTTGTGTTTTCTCAATTAGTTAAGAAAGCAATAAGACTTAAGGGCATTCCTTAGGTTACTCTATCGGCTTAGTTTGTTCTAATTTTGTCTTTTAGGGGCTACCCGAGGTGTTTTTGCTTTAATCTATTCATTTAGTATTTTATATCGACAGTGCCTCCATATACATAAACAAAGTTATTGAAACCATCTAAGTGGAGGCATTATAAAATACTAAATGAATATATTAAAGCAAATATATAAATATACGCAACTAAAAGGTGAGGTTATTATAGAAAAAAGAAGATTGTTTCAATTATAAAACAAAACTCTACGTCATCCTTAGCTATAGTCAATAGTGGTGGTCTAGTTTTCCAACAACAAAAAAAAAAAAGAAGAAAACACAGGCGGGGCCTAAAATAATTACAACACAAATCGACTACGAATCTATTGCCCAAATATGTAATTGCAGAATTATTTGATTTGGTCAACTTCGAGGGTAGCACTTCACTTCCCAAGTTTGTCATGAAAAGGATAAAGCGTTGAGACCCTAAAGGAAAAATGAATAACATTCAAATAGTATAATCAACCACAAAGTAAAAATAGATAACATTCAAATAGTATAATCATCTCTATATTTGTGAATGATTATATTGTCATAGGGAGATTACTTGCAAATAAAACTTGATTTAACAAACAAGTCTATTAATTCGTTAAAAGTATATTTTATTTAAATGAAGAAGTTAGGATGAATTTTATTTAAAAAATGTAAGTTTGAGTTTAAACTTCTCCAAATTTTGAGGGGAACTAAAACCTTTGACATGATTTCATTTTTTTGAATAAACGTAACAGAACATTGTAACTCTATTTGATAATAGCAATATCGATAGTCAAGCAAATTTTTTGCAAACAATATCATTTACTTGCTTCTTTCTGTACATTATGTTGGTTGGTAAAAAGGATAAAATATGTGAATATGAATTACTCTAAAACACAAAATATATGATATATACACGTCCTGAATTGATAACCCTGTCATTTTGCTACTTAGTTATAGCCACCGGTAGTCCTTGTGATACAAAAAAAAAACAACTCAATTAATTAAATTTCGAAATTTTCAGTTTTAGATATCTAACTATAGGTAAAAGAAAGCAATTACTTTCTTGTTCTTTAGGCGATCCAAATAATTAAAAAGCAAGTTTAAACTTTTCTTAATTCTCTATGTAGGAGAATAGTCGTTCTTATACTACATTTCATCTCATACTTTTTAAGTCATTAAAGATATATATTGCTTCGAATAGTATGTTTAATTTTTCATAATTTTTATTTATAAAAAAGTAATTTATATATAAAAAGTTTTATATGTTTACTCAAACTTTAAGATATTAATTTATATACCCAGTATTTGTTTATAAATAGTCTTCAATCTTTGTTGCTTGTCAATGTGAATAAAGTTGAATAGTTTTTGTTGGCTTTTTCCTCTATGCAACTTTTGATTAAGTTATTGGCTTTTTCTCTTACGTCACTTTTTTCTCTCCTATCTCTCTAAAACTATTACTCTTCTACCCTTTCTTAATTCGCTTCTTTGAACCCAAACTAGTTTCCCGCCCTACCTTCGTTTGAATATCCCACGCTCTCTAAATATCTCCTTTTCTAAAGTCCTTTCCCCACTGACCAGGTCATGCCAGGGCCTTAGAGAGTTTGAATGGAAGTAGGTGGGGCTTCTCGACACACCGAATAATTCCTGCCTCTCTCTTATGAGATTGTCAACTTGAAATCCTGGAAAGAAGACAAAACCCATCCTAAAGTAGTAAATAATAAAAGGTTATCTGAACAGGGAGTGGCGCTTACCGACACCTGAAAAAAGAGACTATATAGCTATCACAATAAAGGAGTCTTAAAACATTATCAAGATGTCTCAAGGGATGGAATAATTTGCTCTCTGAAGGAGATTCTGGATGCAAGAACTCAAAAGTGATCAATAACAGTTATTAGTTTTTTTCTATAATAAGAGGCCATAATTTCCAGCTGTGGACGCTTGGACGAAAGCCCAGATGGAATAACAAGGGACCAGAACGGATGTTGCTTTGGGAAGATGGAATTTTTCTATTTAAATTTGGGCAGGACAATGCAGTGCAGGAAATCTCAGAATAAGGGCCATGATATAGGAGATCAACCGTTATTTCTACAATATTGGAGCCTAGGCTTTGAAATGGGTAGAGAAGTTATCGACAATATCCTACTGTGGGTTTACTTCCATAACACGTCGATGGAATTATGAAAAGTAGAGGGGTTAAGCTTTGTTGCCAACTATTTAGGCAAACCAGCTGGCATGGACTCTCAGACCGCACAAATGAAACAAGTAGGATATGCAAAACTTTGGAATATTAGGTGTAATTTATCTGTAATGAGCTTAGGGGAGAATGGAGAGTTGGTCAAGAAGATGATACCACTGTCCTATCCCTAAAAACCCAATGCTACTAACAAGTGGCAACCAATAGGGCATGTCTTCCTTATGGGCTAACATGGGGAACTTGTAGAACTAGAATAATCTGAACAGAGAGGAGGTGGGCCAAATGAGAAAAATGAACAACCATTGGACAAGTGTGGAGAGAAACCTAATGGATGTTATGGTGGTATTGGATTGTTAGGTTGTCAATGTGAGTAAGAATCCTACATTAGAAAGAGATAGAACTAGTGAAGGACATATAAGTGGAAAGGACCCATAAACTTAATGCTTTAAGATTTTGGGTTGAAGTGTGGTGTCAAAGCTCACAAGTATGTTTCATCACTAAAGCCGTGTTGTAGATCTCCCATGAAAATGGGATCCCCCATTCCAACAAGTGGTATCAGAGTCGATGGTTTAATAAGAGACGAGTATGGAGATGCTAGTCAGATTCTATGGTTGCTTCCCCACAAAGAAGAGCAAGAAAACTCCTAGTGGGCCTAGACCAGTAAAGTAAAAGGGCTCTTGGTGATGTCATATACTTGAGCTACTAAGCAAAAAAGGTTTTTGCTTAAGAGGGAGTCCAAGCTAACATAGAAATTCACACTTGAGGGGGAGATTTTTAGGATGTCAAATGTGAGTAGAAATACTACATTAAAAAGAGATGGAACTAGTGAAGGACATATAAATAGAAATGACCCATATATTTAATGCCTTAAGATTTTGAGTTGAAGTGTAGTGTCAAAGTCCGCGAATATGTTTCATCACTAAACCCATGTTGTAGATCTCCCATAAAAGTGGACTCTCCAGTTCCAACATGGATAACCTTTGATCAGGGCCATTCCTATCATTTTATAGGCCCGGGGCGAAATAAAAAAAAAGCCCTAATAAATTGGACGAAATAAAAAAAAATGCCCTAATAAATCGACAGTATATTTAAGCTTTATGAAACATAAATGACTCAATTTATAAGTATATATACTCAACCAAATATTAAATGTTCATAACATCAACTAATAATATCTAATAAATATCATTAATAATAAAATAACTAAAAATAATAACATTAATAACAAAATAACAATAACAACAATCAAACAACAATATTAGATTGCAAAATACTAAGAAAATTACACTAATAAATACACAGAAGATCATGATTTATAAAAAACAATTTTTCTGTACATTTTTTGATGTAAAATTATTAATAATATTATCAAAATTAATATTATTCAATATATCCTTTTTAGTACATATCAACCTTTTTTTCCTTTCTAAATGTTCCTAGGAAAATGGCTGTGGTGTTGAAATAAAGATGGTAAAATTATATTTTCTCTGGCTATCGGAAATGTGGATTTCTAAGCCACTGGATATATTGAAGAGGTCTGAGAAAGGGCTGAGAATGAGACCCCTTTTTTACACTGAATGTGTTAATAGCTCCTAAAGGAAGAATGAAATGATAAATGCATCATTATAGGCCCGCATGTTACTTAATTATTGGGTTTGTGCTATTGTCTTACAATGTGTGTTATAAATTGTTCAAGTGACGCAAGCTAACGTTAAAGTCATTAAGTGCGTCACTTCTTAGAGTTTAGAAAGGGGCCTTTGAAGTGGGGCCCCTCTCATAAATTACATTAACGTTATAGTGTTATTAACGTTAAAGTCATTACTCATCAGCTAACATGAGAAGGTGTAAGCCAAAAAATAAAAGAAGTCATTAAAACGTTAGTTTAGAGAGGGGGCCCCATAGTGGGCCCTGGGCGGGTGCCCCGCTGGCCCCTGCCCAGGGCCGGCCCTAAGGCCATGGAGGACAGAAGAGATAAGTTGAACTTATCCAACATGGGATAAAAACTTGTTTTACCAAGCATAAATTTTTCCTCTAAACCTATCTACAAGTAAACGATCTTCATATCTAGGCTTCTTTGAAGTAATGAGAACATCAAGATATTTAAAAGGAAGCCTATGAAAGTTTAGCCTTGAGATATTTCTTAAGGTATCAAGATCTAATACATCAAAAGAAAGCTAAATTTTACTTTTTTGTTGGTTGAATCCAATACCAGAGATTTTGCAGAAAGCTTTCTAGGAGTTTATGATCAATTTTAAAAAGGTCTAATTGGCTCCCCAAAACATGATAAAGTCATCTACAAATGCTAGATGAGCAATTCCAAGGTATTTATATTTATGATGTTATTTGAAGTTAGGACAAAGTCGTAGTCTCTTTTGAATCAACCTAGAAAGTATCTCAACACATAAGGTGAACAAGTAGGGGATAAAGGATCCCCCTGCCTAATGCCTATAGATCCCCTGAAGATCCTACTTAGGCTACAATTAATAAGAATATTGTATGTAGTGGAAAATAAACAAGCATTAACTGTAAAACCATAATACTCAAGATTGGAAAGTATAAAACTCCATTGTAGAGTATCAAAGTCTTGGAGAAATCTACTTTGACAACACATCTTTTCATGGATCTTCATGTCTCATGGTCTTTCATAAGTTCCTGAACCATTAGTATGTTGTCAGAGATGGATCCTCCAAGGATAAATGCCCTTTGAGTAAAATGAATGATATGTTTAATAGTTTCCTTAAGTCTTCTTATAATAATTTTAGAGATCACTTTGTACACAACATTGCAACTAGAAATAGGGAAATTTATTTTAGACTGTTGGCATTAGATGGTTTAGGAACTAGGTAAATATGTGTGGAGTTGAGCTCTTTGAGATTAAGGAGTTAGTCATAAATTCCTGAACCACTTCCACCAATAGGTTCCCTATCTTTTGTAGATTGAAAGAAATGTGGACTAATCCATCAAGTTTTGGAGACTTCATGGGGTTAATACTGAAGAGCACCTCTTTAATTTCATGAGTAGACACGGGCATGATTAGTTCATCCTTAACATTTTGACACAAAGATAATAAGTCCCCCATAAGTTGTCACAAGTCCTCCTTAGTGACATTGGAAGGTTTAGATCCCAAGAACTCACTTTAATAGCTCACAATCATCTCCTCTATCTTCCTTCTCTCTGTATAGATATTGCCTTCATCATTAAAGGGACAGTTGAATTTGTTGGTATTCCTCTTGTCTAGTATGGAGCTATGAAAATATCTATTGTTGGAGTCACCCTCGTTAATCCAATTAGCCTTTGCTTTCTGCATTAACAAAGAATTATGATCCTGAAGTGTAGAGCTAAATTCTTCCAATCTCTTAATGTCCAAGTTTTTCAGCTCCAAATTAGTAAAATTAAGATAGCAATCCCCTTGTGTTTTCCTTAGCTATTTTAAGTCTACTGACTATATTTGAATCACTCAAGTTAAGGAGAAATTTCATTCTCTCCCTAACTAGTTTGAGCTTTCTCATCAACCAAAAAGCCTCACAACTGGGGACTCTAATCTTCTAGACCTCCATAACCAACTCATTGAAACCTTCCTTTTTAGTCAGGAAGTTAAAGAATTTAAAATGGGAGTTAAAAACATAAGGAGTTTTTGATATCTGAAGTTCAATTATGGAATGATTAGAACATAGGGGCCTCAAAAAACAACAAAAGAATCAATAAGTGGTTTATCATAACCCTATCCATTTTTTTAATGTGGTATAGCACTTATTGTTTATTATTCCAGGTGAAGTGATTTCTCCCATATCTTAGGTCCATGATTCCAAGTCTATTCATAACTCCTTATAGATTTCCCTATCCTTTAATTACTGTTACCTTGATCTTCATCATATTGATGAATACAGTTGAAATCCCTAACCATCATCCATGGTCCACTCATAAAAGACTAGATTATCCTAAAGTGTTCTCAAAGCTTAGCTCTTTGGCATTCAAAGTTGGAAGCATATATGATTGTGATGTCTAAAGATTCACCAATCCCCTCCAGGACGCATGACAATTGCACAAATTGATCTGAAGAGGAGATATTCAAATTTTGAACTAAATCCAAATTACAAGTATAAAAAAATCTTTCTATACTTTTAACAATTGCATTTTGAGGTGTTTTTAGTAATTATTGAAAATTGCATATTCTTTTGTGAACTTTTCCAATTCTAAAAAATTTTAAACGTTGTCAATTCTTGCTCCAATTAAAATTTGCAATATAATTACTTTGAAAAAATGTTTGAATTTTTTAAATTAGACACAATTAGGGACATGTCCATCAAATTATACCAATTTATCATTTGTTTTGATACATTAAAGGTTTAATTGAACCTTTTCCTAATTGAGTTTATTGATTTTGATCAATTTTGGTTAAGAACATTCAATTTTGACATTTTAGTTAACTTCACATAGTTCATTTGATTTTAACCTTTGAATTTCATATATAAAGTGAAATTTTCTTTTAAGATTGATTATGGATTAAAGTTGATAAAGTTTGCTTTTCAGAAGTTTGCTAAAGTATTTTTGTATAGGTTTCTCTTGGAATCATTGTGTAACTAGTACTCTTGCCCCATTTTCCACCTTAGAGCCTTTATAGGTTTCCTTCCCCCTTAAGTATCTCTTAATTCTTATTTCTATGGTTAAGAGTCAAGGAAACTCCTCTTCCATGTCTATAGAACTTCCTAGTCCCTCGTCTCATTATCTAGTATTTCTAAGACTCTTTCTAAATGTAAGAACCTCCAAGGCCTAGTTAGAACTAAAAAAAACTTATAAGACATTTCCCACTCCACCTCCTTTAATTTTATTGATTCATGAGGATAAGTACTTTGACATTGATTCTCCTTAGTTAACTAACTATATTTCTCATTCCTTATATGAAAACCATGTTATATCCCTTGCCTACTTAGATCATTTTAAAGATTATATTCAATTCTTTATTGTTCAAGGGTCGGAACTAGTGATGTCAAGTTTAATGATACTAAGAAAAAGAATCAACACATCCTATTTGGCCTTATTACTAGCCTCACCTTTCAGCACTTCAATATTTCAACCACTAATGATGAGTTTGATTTCAAATCCATCTTTTTTTATTCTGCCACTCTTCATTATATGGGTTACCAGTTAGTTGATAGCTAGATGACTAGACTCCATCAAGTGACAACAAATACAATTTTATTAACCACAAGATGAAGCTCCTTCATATGATTGGTGGTACTCATGAGCCTCTTCAAAGCCATACTATTGAGCTACATATAAATGATAAGATCAACACCTTATGACCATATCACAACTATACACCCAATTCTGACTTTGATACTCCAAAGGCTCTATTACTTTACGTTAAGTTGAGATAACATTGAGCTTTTTTTTTCATTTGAGATTGCATTAAGGATATGTTCACGTTATTTTATTCTCAATTTCCTCCCCTAGCTAGTTGATTTCCTTTTAATAGTTCTAGAAAGTTGGAGAGTGTGTTAGTATTATTATGTGTTTTTAAGGCGAATGATTATTGTATTCACGGAGAGTGGTTTTCTTACTAATTTTATTGAATGTACCTTAAATTTGTACTTATTTCATTTGGATGTCGTATTGATTTTTAGTGGTTGATTTTAGAGGTATATTGACTTTGTGCTTATTTAATTAAGATATAGGATTTGTTTCTAACGGTTAATTTTGGATGTACTTTGACATTGTACTTATTATTAGTGGTTAATTTCACTGTAGTAGATGTATGTATTTATTTTGTGTAATTATACTTATATTTGAATAAAAATGGTCTTTCTCTTAGTTTTGAGATTTTTGTGATGAATGAGTTAAGGGACTTGAATGTTCTTTTTTTTCATATAGGTAGATTGTCTATACTTAAATTTAATTGCTTTATTGACTTTCTAATTTCATAAAAATATTTTATCATTATTGAAAAGGGGAGACTGTGAAACTAAAGGAGGTTATGGTCTATATTTTGATGATAAAAAAATATAATTACTACGAATAAATTATTCTTTAATATCTAAAAGAATGTAACATGAAATGAAGTTAAGGAATACCTTATTGAAAACAATACATTCAAGTCAAAAAGAAGAGCAAGACTAAAAAAGATTAAGGCACTACAAATCTACAAATTCTTTTATAAATTTTCTCATATCTCTTACTTAGTTACTTTAATTCATCAGGGGCTCTTCATGCACACATATATCATGTTTTAAACTTAACACATAATTCTTTTGCAGTTATTAAAACTTAATACATAATTTTTTTAGTTATTAAAAGGTATTAAGGTTTTGATTTTAAAAAAAGGGCCTCTTGATCTTTAAAAAAATCTTTAGAGAACTTTTAAAATATTTTTTTGGATCAAGTTTTAGCTAGAAGAATGTGCTTTGATCTTTAAAGAACTTAAAAAATCACTGAAAACATGTTTTCAGACATAGAACAATGTATAGGTATGTTTGATCAATGTATTAAAAGAAGTGAAAAAATTGTAGACAACAAATTTGAATGTCATATTGGTTGATGAATTGGTTGACCAATGTCATTGTTACAGGTTATTACAAACAATGTTATGAATATTATACTGGTACCGGTACTAAATTTGGTTCTATTATGGTATTGTACCGGTCAATATTGGGTACGACATCGGTTAATTTTTTAAATTTATCAAATAATTCCTGAATTTTTTAAAATTGAAAAATAGTCCATCAATATATTGTTCTGTATACTTTATAATCTTAGATCAAACGTATATTCAAAAATTATAATAATAGAAATTTAAAATAACAACAATTTATTTATTTTAATTAACATATTTCTGACATATTTTATATATAAATACTAGTCCTAATTAATATGAGAAATGATCATTTAATCATCATGCAAATATAAAATTAAGAAAAATATAAAATATTTAAAATATTACAGTTTCACCATATAATAAATAATAATTACACAAAAAACTTCAAATAAAAGGGATAACAAATATCCATTATTCTCTAACAATTACAATTTACAACAAGAGTTGATATCGAATAACCAATCAGAAGTCAAACCAAAAATAAAAATATTTACAATCATATTGCTTATATAGAATTTAACATATATATCAAATATAAGTAAAATTAAAAGAAGAGGAGAAACAACAACCTGAAACTTCATTCAATCAAAACCCCGCTATAACTATTTGGTACAAATATTCTTATCATTCAGAGGAGCCTCATCATCACCATCGTTCAAATTTATTGCACCAAATGACATATCAATGCTTTCTCATTTAAGATTATCTTCAAAGACACTCTCATTTATCAAACCCAATTGCTCAGAAGCTCAATCCATCATCAATATTATCAGCACAAATTGGATCTACTGAACTACTTGTTCTATTAAGAGTCCTAGTAAACAATAAAATTTAAAATTTATAAGAAATTACATATAGCTTAATAATGATAATAATATGCCTTTTCCGAAGCTTTAAATTGTATTGGAGAAAAACAAAGTCATTCAATCTTGTATGCTCCAATCTATTCCTTTGCTTGAAATGGATGAATTAAATTGTGTTACAATTCCTTTCATGGTTTGTTACATTCATATTGACTTAAAATTTGAATTACAAACTTTTGCAATTCTAGAACACCACTTTCGATTTGGTCCCGCTAAGGAATTGTAAGTCATAAGACAATAAAAATAATAATAATAACAAAATAAAATGATGATTAATTTTCAACAAGTAATAAAAAGTGAACAAATATATACTTGAATTAAGGGGGCGTTTGGTTTGAGGGCTTGAGAATAAAGGAATGGAATAATTGTAAAAAAAAATGTTTGCTTCGGGGTTTTCAATTCCAGGGGAATGAATTTATTTCATTAAATTTGGGAATCTATTAAACCCACCAGGGGGGTGGATCTCGAGTTTTCATTTCAATATAAGTTTTTATCCCATTTATTTTTTAATCTTTTATCCCCAGTATTTACCCTACCATCCTCTTTACTTCCTTATCTCATCTCAATTCCTTACGATCTCTCATTCTGCCTTATCGCGTCTCATCAACGAAGAAATTTTTGTTCTACGCCTTCAGGTATATTTTCTAAAATCTCTCGTTTTAATTTGATGTTAAATGGAGATAGTCTCAATAAACATATAAAGGGCAAATTATTTTCATTTTTATTTGAGGGTAAAAATGATATTATATTATCATTAATGCAACAAACCAAACAACATTATTGGTATTAATACATAAACCAAGTTACAAACCAAACATCATTTTTTAATTTTTCATATCCATTCTTATCCCCTTCTACTATTATACCCATATCTATAGCAAATTCCGTGCTCAAACCAAATGTCCCATAAGTTTATTTCTTTGACGAATAGCAATTGGCTTTTCAAAATCCCCAGAAGCCTTCTTATAAATCTCCATTTGTGAGTTTAGGAGATTTGCATCATCTTATGGGTAACAATTGTTATAATAGTTAATAACATTTCTTTATTAACTTCAAGTGTCTTTGTAAAACCTAGTCTGAAATAAACATTAGGATTCAAAAGACCCAGTTGCAAACAATAGAGAGTAAAGTTTCCTTTCCCATCTCTAATTGATGAATGCAAGATGTGGAGTGTATAAAAAAAGCCTATTTTTTATATTGTCTTTGATTGCTTTTTTTGCCCTCTCCATATCGTCATAAAAAACTCATTGTTGTCTTTTCATCACTATTATTCGAACAAAGTATCCTTACTAAAGGCTTATAAACTCGTATGACAAATTGACATTGAAACCAAAATTCTGTATCTTCAAGTATAATTATGAAAACCTCTAATCTAGCATTAAACCTAGCCTGCTAAGATACAACTTACTTATCACTTGTAACATTTGTCTCCATTATTTCTTCATTATAATAAAACAATAAAATGATAAGAAATTTGTTGCAAATCTTGTAATAGCATGATAACACAAATTCCTACCATTGGTGAAATTCGTTCTCATTAAATTCAAGACCTATGCACAATTATAGATGAATTTGATAACCTTTTTTGCTTTCTACACAATCTCATCAATAATAGGAAAAACCTAACATCTCCTATATTTTTCAACATTAAATCAATGCAATGATAAGCACAAGGTGTCCAATAAAAAGAATATACTTTATAATCTTCTTCTAGTAGTTTTATAAGTAGAATCGTTTTTAGTAATGAACTGAACAATATAAAAATTAGATCAAATAGATGAAAAACTAAAAAAATTAGAAATATCAAAAGTGGTATCAAAAGTGGAATCAGAGCCATTAGCCTCTGCTAATATAACGTTAGTAAAACCATGACGAATACAGAAACAGATATAAAAAATCAATTAGAAGAAATTACCCAATTAGTTCAAAAGTGGAATCAGAGCCATTAGCCTCAGCTAATATAACGTTAGTAAAACCATGACGAATACAGAAACAGATATAAAAAATCAATTAGAAGAAATTACCCAATTA
>JANIHY010000001.1:21103944-21115530 GCA_027479065.1 Erythroxylum brevipes
GGAAGGCACGTCGGGGGTGAGGTCCCGATTTGCCCCTCCGACGCTCAAGTAAGTCTTTTGGTGAAGGTGAGGTTAAAACAGATCAGAGAAAGCAACTAGGTTATGATTTCGTCTCTTGATTATGAGAGAAAAATATCTTATATACGATTCGTAGCTAGGTTTAGGTTTTACGTGTTTGCATGGGATGTTACCTTCTGCTAATGGGTCTGAAAAGAGCTTGGGCTTTGGATGCAGAGCTGATCTTCAATGAGTGGACCGATCGGCCCGCAAGTCGTCTTGATTGGGTCCGAACCCAGAATGGCCGACCCGACCAGGTTTGAAATTAATGATTCAATGAACGCATTAAAATCATCAATTCATAATGCCCAATGGGTACATACACAAATAATCAAATAATAACGGAAATCTGATTATCCATACACAAAATCCAAATCAATTAAAATAGGATAACACAATCAATTTCTAATAAGAGAAAGAAACAACAAAATAATAAAAAATACTTAACCCGGGTTGTCGACATCGACGTCACCTCCGAACCGACGTCGGGATGTCTAGCCCTTCATGAATCTTTTCTGAAAAAATACTTTTGCCCCATCTTAATGCCTACCCGAAAATCCTCTACTGCATACTCTAATGCAACTCTTCCTTTACTGTGATTTCTCACTGTTCATGATTTGACAAATAAACTTCTTGGCTGGAGAGGAGAGGCGTAGTTGCTCACACCTGTCTGCGTTAATGCAGACCCTAGCGTGCCTCCACCTGCTGCACTGTAGTGTGACTGGTCCAGCCACTGGAGCCTCACGAAGCTGCAAGCCATGCCTGCTCTCTGTGTCGCACCTCACGTCTCCAGCGCCCCATTTGTTGCGCCACACCCTCTTTTCTTTCTTCCCTCTGCTGTTTCTTCTTATTTCTCTACTGTGGCTTGATAAGACCAATAAGGGTCAACATCAAAATAAACCTTGCACTGCTCCTCTCTGTTGCTTCTTCCTTGTGCGACATTGCTTCACTGTGCTTCTTAAAACCTATCGCGCCTCTCTGCACTAAACGTCTACGTTTTCCTCCTCTGTTGCACGTCGTTTCTTCATCTATGCAGCGTTACACTGCGTTTTCTCCTCTACGCAACGTTGCTGCGTTGACGAAGTAAACGTTGCGTCTTCAAGCAGCGTTAATGCGGCTTCAACGCAGCGTTTTCACGTTGCCCTTTTTTTTTCTTTTATTTGCATTAAAATTTTTCTTCTTCTTTGTCTTCCAATTTTTGTCGTTTAATTTTCTTTGTCCACTCCATGAAGACAAACTGGTACTGATTTTCGAAAAATGTCCCAAATTGGATACTTTTGACTCACTTTAATTTCTTTGCTTCCAAATTGTACCTAAAATCACATATGAATTAAAGTGAGTATCTTAAGCATTTTTGTATCATTAATTTCTAAATGTAAATAATTTAAAATATCAACAATTAAACACATATCATCCGCTTATAGATATTGTCTACTTTAAGCCTTAGGCTATCCAAGCCCTCACGGTTTTGTTGCTCCCGCACACTCACTTGAGAGAACGCATCTGTAAGGGGAGGCCTAGCCTCCTGCCAGTCTAACTGATCCGAGTACTGGCTCTGATATCACTATAATAGCCCAGATCATCCGCTTTGGGCCTTGACCCAATCAAGCTCTCACAATTTTGCTTTTCCTAAAGCTTTCCCAAGAGATCACCCATCGTAGAACTACTCTCATCCAAGCACATTTAATCTCGAAGTTCTGATGGGATTCAGCGTGTTAGGGTGTGAAAAACACGTCTGTAAGGGAAAGACATCTATACCCTTATAAGGCATACTTCGTTCCCCTCTCCAACTAATGTGAGATCTCATACTCTTAAACACGTATTGAGGGAGAGTCCAACTCTCCAGTCGGTCCTACCGGATTGTATCAGCTAGGCTGGGCCTAAAGAGAGCTGGCCCCTAAGGAGGTAGAGAGTTTGAGATATTACATTGATTAGAGAGGGGAACGAAGTACGCCTTATAAGGGTACAGATACCTCTCCCTTACAGACGCGTTTTTCACGCCCTAATACACCGAATCCCATTAGAACTCCAAGGTTAAATGTGTTTGGGTGAGAGTAATTCTAGGATGGGTGACTTCCTGGGAATGCCTCGAAAAAAGCAAAAGTGTGAGGGCTTGGCTGGGTCAAGACTCAAAACAGACAATATCTGTAAGTGGGTGATTTGGGCTATTATAGTAGATGTTGACTCAGTTGTTTTAAGTAATAGGCAACTGTATTATGCTCTTTACTTCATGTTACCTTTGTCAATAATCTTGATAAAGAGTTAGTGTAATTAGCCACATATGAAATAAAATTCCTGACGTAGTTGACAATTCTAAGGAATTGTTGTATTTGCTTTAAGCTGAGATTTTTATTAAGAAAATGTACTAACTCACTAGCAATATATAAGGTGGGATGATAAAATTCGTCATGAAAGCTCACACTCATAAATTATGTTTAGCTAAGAGCATGATCCTATATTGCTTGGTAAGATCGCAAAAGGATTGGAGTAATGCTCTATAATCTTCATGGGTCATGGAATATACTAAAATTTCATCAATGTAGATCAAACTAATAGATAAGATGGCTCATAAATTTTTGTCATGGCCCTTTGAAATAATGACGGAACTATTTTAAGTCTATGTGGCATAATAGTCCACTAGTATTAGGCATTAGGAATGTAAAATGTTGTTTTGTATCTTTCTTAAGGTCTATTTCTAATTGCTGAAAACCTGCTTTCAAGTTAAACTTCAAAATGGTTTTTTTTTTTAAAATAAGACTTGAGTATTGATTTTTGGTAAAGGAAACTTTTCAATTTGATTGAATCCATTAAGAGGTTTAAATTCAATGACTAACCTCTTTTTCCCTTTATGTTGTTTAGCTTTTTTATTTACATAAAAGGCTTGATAAACATAATCTAATTTTCTGGGATTAATTAATCCTAGTTGAAGTAATATGGCACACTCCTCTTGTGCTAACTTCAAATCATCATGATTGATTCCAAGCTGAGTAGCTTTCATAAGTTTGGTATTCTCATTCTTTTTCAAAAGTTAAATAAATGAAAATTTGTGGATTCTTCTAGAGAGGATCAAGATGCGAGAACTGTGTATGGTTCTTATGATAGTGCTCTAAAAATTAATCTCACAAGACTTTTATATTAAGGTGGAACTAATTGGGTTCGATCATAATATGTATACCAATATAAACACTAAAATTGTTTTGACATTTGATACTACTAGTTAGGATTTGTTATGGAGAATGGTCACGCCAAGGCCAAGCAGCTGAATGAGCTAGCCAATCGACGCAGCGGTTGCCCTCCCGGAAAATGTGCTGAGGCCGCACCGCCTAATTCCGCGCTAAAAGCTCATTAATCTTTTTGACGAGGGGGTCTGAGGACTGAGACCGAGCATTGTGGGTTGATATGGCTGTAGCCGTCGTGAGGGAGTCAATCTCAAGTTCCACTCGTCGGTATCCGAGGTCCCAAGTAAGCTGAAGACCAGAGAGAATACCCCAAAGTTCTGCAGTAAGTGGCGAACACCTACCGATATTCTGAACAAAGCCACCAACCCAGGCGCTAGTAAAGTCGTCAAGTAGGTCGCTAGCTGAGGCATTGGACGACTAGCTAAGACTAGCATCGTCCGTATTTAATTTAATCCAGTCGTGAGACAGTTTAATCCAACCTACGAGTCGTCCTCTGCGGAGTGGGGGCCCCAAACAAGCCCGGTGTTGCCAAGTCGATGCCTGACGATCTGAAGGCCTAAAGCCAGGAAAACGTGAGTGGGGGACGTCGGCCGAATAAAGTTGGGTTCAAAGATGGAGTTATTATGCTAAGTCCATAGGTACCAGCAAGTGAGCCCGAAGAGGAATGGCCAGGCCAGCCCAACAAAGGACGTGTGATGATGAAGATTAATGGTGAGCCAGTCTGTTGCGCGAGGATGAAAGAAAGTGGGGGGTAGAATGTCCTGGGAAAATTGACGCCAGACTGTTCAGGCCAAGGAACAGTCTCGTAGAACATGTAAAGTGGTTTCGAGAGCATGGCAATGAGGGCAAGCACCTTCAGTAGTGAGGTGGAGATGCGCCCGTCGCTGGTTGGTTAGGAGTCGGTCGTGTGCCAAAAGCCAAAGGAATGTGCGGATGCGCGAGGTACCCTCCCAATGCCAAATGTCCTGCCAAAGGCCGCCAGATGGGGGATCGGGCTGGTCAGTGATCAGTCATATGCAGAAGTCGTGGTAAACTAGCCGGAGGCTGTGGGACCCCAAGTTAAACTATCTGAGCCGAAAGAAGCCTGGGGGCAGAATTCCTACTACGGGGAGACATATGTGCAGAGGGAGAAAAGATTGAAACGTGTCCCACTGCTTGTTGCTTGAAGGATCGACAAAATGGTGAACCGTGAGGTGAAGGTTGGAGCTGGGAACGATATCCAGTGTGTGAGTGATGAGGGGGCCCAGATTCGTCACCTAGGGGTCCAACCAGAAGCGAGCAGTGGTGCCATCTCCTAGGATCCATTTCAGGCCTTTCAGTACATAGGACCATGTGTGAGAAATGCCACGCCATACCATCGAGGCGCCCGAGCGGACGAGGTCCTGAGGGAGAGTGGAGGCCTCGCAATGGTATTTGGCAGCCAAAACCTGGACCCATAAACGGTGAGATTGGGTGACCAAAGTCCAGCCCAATTTAGCTAACAGAGCGTCATTGGTCGCTCGTATTTTTCAGATGTCCAAACCCCCCAATGCTTTGGGCCGACACACACGGTCCCAGTGAACTAAATGCATTTTTTGGGTTTCTGCATCGTATAGGTAGGAAGAGCAGAGATGACTGCCTGCGTGAGAGTGAGGCGGCCAGCAAAAAACATAAGATTGGCTGACCAACCGGAAAGCCGTTGTTGAACCTTATCCAATATGTGCTGGTAGGTATGCTTTTTGACTCGCTCGTGAAGCAGAGGAACCTCGAGGTAGAGGCCAAGATTCGTGGTCAATTGAACTGCTAAGTCTCTACTGAACTGTCGAGCCATCGAGCGTGGAACGTTGGAGGAGAAAAAACAACGAGATATGCCATAGCTTATCCGTTGACCAGAGACGAGGCAAAACTCATTCAAAAGATCACGAATAATGGGGATTTGATTAGCTGAGGCTTCGGTGAATAAGATGAGATCGTCGGCAAAACAGGTGAGAAAGAGTCGGGCCCTATCGACTTAAACGGATGGGCTTCCATTTACCTTGAGAAATAGAGTGTGTAATGGAGCGACCCAGGCATTCCATACAGAGCACAAAGAGGTAAGGCGATAGAGGATCGCCCTGCTAGAGGCCTCGAGAAGGGAGAAAGGAGTCATTAAAATCGTCATCCCACTGGGCATAGAAGGAAACCGAAGTGACGCATTTCATAATGAGATGGATTAAAGATAGCGGAAGACCGATAGTGATAAGAGTATCCTAGATAAAAGCCCAAGAAAACCGATCGTAAGCTTTCTTTAGGTCAACCTTTAGTGCCAAAATGCCCTTCTTGTCGGATCAGCGGCACATGGTGTGGATAACTTCTTGTGCAATGATAATATTGTCGGTAATCTGTCGCCCAAACACAAAGCTACATTGGGTGGGAGCAACCAGATGGTCGAGGTAAGGTTGGAGGCGGGTCACGATGATTTTAGTGAGGGCCTTATAAAGAACCGAACATAAAGCGATAGGTCGGAATTGAGTGACGTTCGTGGAGGAGGGGATCTTGGGGAGCAGAACAAGAATGGTACGATTCAGGGCATCATCCCAGAATTCAAGCTGGAAGAGACGCTGAATGTAAAGAAACACCGAGGGCCCCACAATATCCCATTGAGATTGGTAAAATAGGGAAAAAAACCATCGAGACGAAGAACTTTATGAGGATCCATGTCAATGAACGCAGTTTTGACCTCGGTCGTGGTGATGGGGTCGCTCAAGTCTAGTTGAGCCTGAGGAGAAAGGGGTGGAAAAGTACTGATGAAAGGAGTCGTCTGAAGCGGATCAGAAGTGTAGTTTTTAAATATTAAAACTATAAATATCACTAGTGAGTGGCCACCTGGTTGCTCCGTAAATAATGCGAGTAATCACATGAAGAAGACAGGACGATTGAAGTGACCGTCCATGAACCACCAATTTCCTCATAATATTTTACGCCACCTCTCTGTCTCTCTGCTTTTACGTAGGAGAGGATATCGTAATTATGTTTCATTCATTCTTCGATATTCCGAGAGTCGTTATTCAAACTTTGTTTCTGTTCCTCTCGAAAATCTCTCACAGCCATTCACTTCTTAACTACATTAATGACATTACCACTTTACAAGTTAACACCCCTTCTTTCCGCGGCGTCCCTCCCTTTTTCTCCCACCAGTTTGGTGAGTTTCTTACTGAAAGCTATGTTTCTCAAAGAACTTCGACAGTAATATTCTTCTACATAAAGAGAAATCATGTTGTCATTGATTATTCCATAAAATGTGGCCCTTTTGGTTGCTCACACACAAGTTCGAAACTTTTCAAAGGAAACATGAACTGGAAAATGGAAAATTTTTGTTGGTCTTGAAGCACTTTGTGATTATTGTTGGCCCTTTAGTCCTTAATACTAGAATTTTCTTTGATGGGACATTTCTCTTTGAGGGTTGCCTGAAAGATTGTAACTTTTTATGTTTGATGCGAAAGGAATTTTAAAATGGGCTTTTTGATGTTGTTCAATGAATTTCCTTTGGTTTCAGAATCTATTTTTGCAGTAAGAAGATAGGTTTGATTGAGTAAGCGTTTGAGGTGTCATCGGGTCTTTTGTCATGGGTACCGAAGGAAACAATCCAGAAAATAGAGGTGATCGAATTTCGGAAAACGCCAAGGAGATGTTAAAATCATTGGCATCCAAGTGGGAGGATGTTCTTGATGTTAATGCATTGCAGATCATCCCTCTCAAGGGTGCCATGACTAACGAGGTCTTCGAAATAAAATGGCCAACAAGTACAGAAGAAGCATTGCGTAAGGTTGTGGTTAGGATTTATGGTGAGGGTTTGCAGGTGTTCTTCAACCGAGATGATGAGATCAGGACATTCGAGTTCATGTCTAAGCAAGGGCAAGGGCCTAATCTGCTTGGACGGTTCGCAAATGGGTGGATTGAAGAGTTTGTCCATGCACGGGTACGTTGGCATTTGGAAATCGTTATCTTTTAACTAACAGTCTGCACATTAGACTCTAATTCATGTTTTAGTTTGCTTATTACACGATTTACTTGGAATTGATCACTTTTTTCTTGTTTATAATAGATCAAATATATGACCTAGTTGTTGCCGATGGGGTAAAAGTGTGCATGATCTGTCACAATTACTTAGGTCAATGCAAGGAATGGAGTTTCATGTGGTCTTAATTTTTTTCAGTTATGTACTATTGGTCAAACCCAACCGTAATTGTTGAAACCTGCATGACCCTCCTCGTCAGTAAGCTGATGCTCCACTATTCTTTCACATGCAAATCTTTCTGTATGTGTTCATTTTTTATCAATAAATTCTAGGTGAATATACGATGATAATCTTGTTCACATCTCTAACTCTTTAACCATGTCAATCTCGGCAAGTTTAACCTATTTTCAGTAATATTATTATTTAAGATGCCCATGCATGTGGTGCTTTCAGTTTATCTTTTAAATTCCTCAAGTTTGGTGACTCAAAGAGATAATAGGCAAAACAAGTGTTTGGTAAAATCAAATGACATCTAGATGGTATACAGAAAATTTATGTTCCATAGATGGTACACATGTTATCCACCAACTCTCTTTATGAATTTCAGACATTGTCAGCATCAGATGTGCGTGATCCGGCTATATCTGTTCTTATAGCAGCAAAGTTAAAGGAGTTCCATGGTCTTGATATGGCTGGTCCAAAGCAGATATCCTTATGGGATAAGTTGCGGTATGTGATAGCTTTTCTTTGCTCAGGCGAACATGATCAGGATGCTTGATATCACCTTCATTAAGTGCTGTCCTTTTGGTGATTCAGAACTAAGTACTGTTTTCATGTTCTGTCAGAACCTGGCTTAAATCAGCTAAAACTTTGTGTTCTTCGGAAGATGCTGAATCTGTTCGCTTGGACACCATTGAAGGGGAAATTATGCTACTGGAAGAGAAGCTTTCAGGGGATGAATCCATAGGTTTTTGCCATAATGATTTACAATATGGTAACATAATGATCGATGAACAGACAAAATCTATAACACTAATTGTAAGCATCTTGTCTCTTTTGATGGTTAATTCAATCTCAAGTTTTTAAGAAGTTGATTGGCGGCTTCTTCTGTATTGCGTCTTGCCCAGTCACATGCTCATTGTTACATCTTTACTGTCAAGACGTTTTCTGATGGTTTCTCTTAAAATTACTTGAAGGATCATTATCCTTGAACCTTACACTTGAGAGAGAACATTAACAGACATTGAGCAGAATATGTAAATAATAATTTATACTAACTTTATTATTCTTTTACCCAGGACTATGAGTATGCTAGTTACAATCCTATTGGCTTTGATATAGCAAACTACTTCTGTGAGATGGCTGCTGACTACCATTCTGATACACCTCATGTTTTGGTCTACAGTAAATACCCTGGTGCGGTAAACTTCTAACTCTGGCCTGACTGCAGAGGAAAGGTATTTTCTTTATTTGATTTGAGGGTTGTAACAGGTTTCGAGGAACGAAAAAACTTTGTACGTGCATATCTGAATCGGAGTGCATCAGGTAATTCTGCGTCTTTGTCATTCTTACTTGGCTGTTCCGGATGTGTTAAAAATTCTCTTGCAACTGTGTCGTGGTGTTGTGTGCTTGTTCAAAGCCTAAGTTGCAAGGACAACAGACTTGCCAGCCGAATTGCTAGCACCACTACCGTGTCAGCTCTGCAATTCTGCATATTGCATTTAACTTCAAAATTTGGGTTCTCTTGCTAGGTTTTTTTGTGGGAAATGATTATGTTGCATTTTCATGTCTTATTTGCATTAGTAAATCGAAAACAGTTTGAATCTTTTGTTGAAGCCATTATAGTTTTGGAAACTAAGCTGTTGGTTGGATCTTGTGCAGGAGATCAATCTAGCGATGCAGACCTGGAACAACTACTAGAAAAAGTAGAGAAATATGGACTTGCAAGCCATCTCTTTTGGGGCTTGTGGGGCCTTATCTCGGTACAAGCTTGGACCATGGACTACATTACTGACTACTGAATTTGCTATAAATTTGATAACTTTCTGTTTATATCACATGTTATGACAAGTTAGAAATCATTCAGGCAGTTAATTTGCATGGGATTGATGATGTTCTCTTGTAACATTTTGACTTTTCAGGATCGAGTCAATGAAATTGATTTCGACTACATGGGGTATGCTAGACAGCGATTTGAGCAGTACTGGCTTAGGAAGCCTGAGTTATTGGGCTCTTCAGAAGCTACTCCTGATGGAGCCATTACTGGTAATTACATCCATATGTTTGTTAGCAGAAAAAGGCAGCTAATTGTGTTGATGCTGTATAATATACATTTTGTTAGCAGAAAGAGACAGCTATTTTTGCTGATGCTGTATAATATACATTTTCTCCCACAGTCTTCTCTTTATATTTTTATTAGAAAATTATTTCGTAAATTAAACTGTAATCTTATAATAGCAAAAGAGCACTTGATTTGCATTTAGTTTTGTTAAGTACAAATGGTAGCCAAAATTGCTAGAGTTACGAATCCATACATTTCCCATATTTTGGATTTATCATGGCCCGAGTTTAGGAGCTTGATAACTTTATGGAACATCAATGAAAGTTTAATAAACCAAAAAGACAAACAAAATGCGATGATTCGTGTTGCCGAAGACAAATCTTGTTGATCATATGTGCGTGACAATTCCATATTAAGATGATGGTAATGTTTTTTCTTGTTTCTGTAAGCAAAATATAATATTCCTGGTGAAGTGGAAGAATGTTTTTCTTTTTTCCTGATGTTGATAAAAAATGAGTGATGTTTTGCAGGCAAAGAAAAATTAGAAGCTGCCGGAAAAGAAGTCACTGAAAAAGAAGCCGCTGCTGAGAAAACTCCCGGAAGGACATCAAGCGGAGTATTTAGGAAGATAAGAAATATGATGGGTTTCAGAAGGAAGAGTAAATGAGTACTCTTGGAAGTTTTTGTTCATCAACACTCTCCAGTCCAGCTGTTTCCCGTGGATTATTTACACTCATTTTTCTGTCGCATATACATGAATTTGAAAATATGTATAAATTTTATGTTAGGTATAAATTACTTTATTGACATCTATTTACATGTGTAAAGGTCTTACTTCCACTGCAATAGACTCGTTGCGAGATGCTCTATCAGTTCAATTGAAAAATAGTAATTATTATGAACGTCAAGAAGATGACTTTGAATGCGGAGAACGAAGAGAAGGATAGAGGTTTGGATATGGAATTCTTTTATTAAAGTCTTATATGGCAAAAGAAAAAAGATTTCCAGTGTAAAGACGATGATATGATAAATTTACCCAAGTTAGGCTTTAATGTATGTTACGCATAGCTCGCTGAAAGTCCCTACCATAAAATTCTTCTTTCACCCTCCGAGGTGAAAGTCTGTATAACCCAAGAGATAGGACAACCCACAAATTGCTTACCTTTACTGGAATTGGCATTTCTGTGAACCCTATCAACTGACTGAAGAGAAAGCTACTGCATCACATGCAATTATATTTGCCAATACCTGTGCTTCGACTTTACCAAGATTGTTAAGATAAAATGTCCTTGGATCGGATACCGGTTGAATTTAATAGCCCGAAAAATAGTAATGAAAATAAAGATAGACAAAATAAATGGAACAGAACACAAATATTTACATGATTCGGTCAATGTGATCTACGTCTACGGTCGGAGGGTGAACAATTTTACTAATATGTGGAGAATGTATACAAGTACAAAGGTTGGAATAAAAACTTTCAAATCTCATAAGTATACAGAAGAGAGGATGAGATGATAGAAAGATTTGTAGGAAGGAAATGGTGCAATCTTTTGTAAGCCTGCAACCATCTCTGATATTTATAGCTGAAGTCCCTATAATCTGTGCGCAATCGTCGCTCACCAAATCCACACTTGAAGATCTTGAAGATTTTAGCCTAACATGGCTAAAAATACAAAGTCTAAAGGTGCATCTTTTTTTTTACTTATAACATGCAGCTAATAGCCCCCCATTCTTGACTCTTGAGGGGCCAAGTCATGCATGCAACAAATCTCTACCTTGACTTGATCCTGAACAATTAATGATCTGCTTCACCTTCTCCAATAATGCCCTAAAAAAAGGCTATATCATCAACTATAAATGCCAATCAAGTCCAAGCATTTCTTGAACTTGTAAACAGGAAGAACCTTTGTAAACATGTCAGCAGGATTGTCCTTAGTGTTAATCTTCTAAATAAGGACCTTCTTCTCTGCAATAGTATCCCGAATGAAATGATACTTTACATCAATATGTTTCGTCCTCTCATGATACATTTGATCTTTTGTCAGATGAATAGCACTCTGACTGTCACAATAAATGGTAGTAACCCCTTG
>JANIHY010000001.1:21128631-21141580 GCA_027479065.1 Erythroxylum brevipes
TTTCAATCCCAAAATCATGTACCCAATATTACAGTGCCATTGGATAGAAATTTTCGCTACCGAAAATCAACCGATTCGCCACTTGGCGGTTTTTTTCCGGTCTGGGAATTTTCTCCAAAAAATTCCAGAAAAATTCCTAAAAATCCCTTAAAATAGAAAACAATTTATGGCGCACTCAAAATAATTTTTTTAAACCCATTAACCACGTAAATCACAATAAGATTGCCTTAGGCACAAAAACCGGAAACATCATGTATGCATGTACGGTCATTTCATGTGCACAGATTTCGCTGTTCTTTAATACCAGTATGCTTGAACAATACTAAGAAATCCCTATCAATCTCATCCTATGCCAATTTACTACTTTACTCTTCCAGTCGGGGGTGGGATGTTACAACGGCAAACATTGAGGTATACCTGCATCAACACTCCTCCTTGCATTAGTAGTTGCAGACTCCCAGTGTTTTTCAAAAACTTAAATATGTTTTTTAAAAGAGCCTTAGTGAAATAAACCAACCGATCACAAGTCTTGCAATAAAGCAAGCATAATTCACCACTTTTCTGAACTTCTCTAAGGAAATAAAGCTTGATATTAAAGTGCTTGGTATTTCCATAAAAAACTGGATTGTTGGAGATTGCAATTAATGGTTGATTATCCACAAAAACTCTAACACTCTCCACCTATCCCATGAGCAAATCAGCTAAGACTTTCCTCAACCATAAGACTTGGTTTACAGTTGTTGTCGTAATTATGAATTATGCTTCAGAGGTTGCCTGAGCCACAATGTTCTGCTTCTTAGAGCTCCATAGAATACACCAGAACCAAGTGTAAAGCAATATCCTGAGGTACTCTTCATGTCATCTATGGACTTTACCCAAACACTATTATAAAAAAAACCATTGAAATTAAAATCTTGACCATATTTAACAACAATACATGATTAAGAGTCCATTTTACGTATCTCAATACACATTTTGCTACTCTGAAATGCTCCTTATTAGCACAATGTAGAAATCTTGACAACACACTCACTTCTTACAGAATGTTTGGCTAGTTGATGTGAGTTACATAAGACAACGTATGAGACTCCTATAAATAGCCTCATCAACATTTTCTTCACCATCTTCCTTATAGGAAAGCAGGTTGCCCTAAATTGCTCCTCTTCTTGCTGGTCTACAACTTGTGTCTCGGTTTATTGTTGCCAAGTTGTTTGCATTTGTTGCATTTGACATTAGGCTTTCTCCAACAATTGAAATATGGATGACTCCTTTTTTCACAATGTTGGCATGAAGAGTAACTTGGCTTGTTATTTCCTCCATTATTGCTATTGTTATTAGCAGCTTCAATTTGTTAAGTACTGTTCTTTTCCTTTTCTTTTTCTTCCATTCCCACATTCGTTGATCTGCAATTTAGCTTGTAGAGCACCCTCAATTAAGTCTTCTCACCTCATGAGCCCTTTTTGCTCCTAAGTTTGTAATTTATTTAACAACTCTGCGAAGGTGATATTTGACAGGTCTTTAGTACTCTCTAGAGAAAAAATTATTGTTTTAAACCTTTCTCGAATAGTCACAAGAACTTTATGAAAAATTCTAAACCCACAAGATTCAGTTCCAAGTAATCTTACCCTATTAATAAATGTTGGGAAATCTTTCGGCATACTACTTCACAGTTTCTAACTCATTCACCCTTTACATCTCAAACTCCCTGATCAAATTTAGCACTTGCATCCCTTTAGCTCTCTCATTGCCTTCATAATCTTGCTTGAGAAAGTCCCAGATTTCCTTTGTTGACTTTAAGGTCACAATTCTAGTAAAGATTGTTCGTGAAAACATTTGCAACTAGACATGCCTTCGCCTTTGATTTCCTTTGCCTTCTTTTTTTATGATTCCTAGTTTGAGCAAGAGTTGGGTTGTTTGGCAAGGGAGGAACCTTGTAGTCCTCCTCCAAGTCTCCATTCTAGCTACCCATACCTGATAGTTCTTACCCTCAAACACTGGAGGAATAATAGCTAGGAAAGATGTCTTAAAATCTATGGTTTGATGGTTTTGTTTGTAATAGGTTTGGTTTACTTTTTGAGTATGGTGTACCATTACCCTCAAACCCACATAGTCCTTATAGAAAAAATAGTTTAGATACTAATTTGTAGGAGTTAAATACTTAAGCAAGGCAAAAATACAAAAAATGGAAGCAATAGGAACACAAAGAAAAAAAGATGAAAATACTATAAAAATTTCATTAGAAAAACATCCTTAAATACATAAAAATTATAATTGAATTAGGCTTTGACCATGTCTTAAGCTAGATATTATTCGTTTTCTATTAATAGTTATTTTATAGTTAGCAGTTATAATTTTTATTTATTTAAGGACTATGTTTTCAAGATCACAAACCACTACTAACTACAAAATAGTCGTTAATAGAAAATGACTAATATCTAGCTTAATGAATTGGTCAAAGACTTCAATTTCTGCATATGTATCCCATTTTCTACTTCCATACTCTATATTGCAGCCCACTATGATTTACTTCTACAAATTTAGTCATTTTTCATATTTTTAGCCTTGCCATGATGTCATGATAGCACCATGTTTGCATAATTTCAACAAATACTGAGGGATACCTACATTAACAGGGACATATCCACCCCACAGGGCCGTTCTTATCGTTTTATAGGCTCTAGGCGAAATAAAAAAAAGGCCTCAATAAATCAACAACATCCTTAAGTTTACATGTTTGTATGAAATATAAACGACTCAATTTATAAGTCTACATACTTAACCAAATATTAAATGATCATAACATTAGCTAATAATATCTTACAAATATCATTAACAATAAAATAAGTAAAAATAGTAACAGTAACAACAAAATAACAATAGCAGCAATCAAACAACAATATTAGATTGCAAACACTAAGAAAATTACACTAACAAATACACAGAGGATCATGATTTATGAAAAACAATCTTTCTGTGCATTTTTAGATGCAAAATCATTAATAATATTATCAAGATCAATATTGTTCAGCATATCCTTCTCAGTATATAACATAGCTAAACCATTTAACCTTTCTTGTGACAATGATAACCTCAAGTAGGTTTTTAATAATTTTAACTTTGAAAAATTTCTCTCAACTAATGTTACAGTTACAGGTATAGTCAATAGAATTCGATAAGCAATTGAAACATTTGAATAACAATCTGCAGCTTTAACAAATTTTAAAATTTCAACTGATGACATTAACTCATTTAACAAAGTCATTTGCAATATTTTTAATTCAGAAAAAAGATCATTTAAATTCACATTTGACACATTATCATAAGAAAAAGTCGTCGTAAAATTAGAACAACATTCTCTTAATTCGTTATTATCCAATGACCTCAACTTCTTTGAATCAAATAAGAATCCAAAAAATATTATCAAATATCGTTAATTGTTCAAATATATTCTTTAACGAAGAAATTGCCATATCCACAACAACTAGAAAGTAATTAACTCAGAAAGAATCCTTAGCTGATTGTATTTCTTCATTATAGTTAATTTCATAAAATTGTCTTTTTCTAATAATACAACGTCTAGTTGGAAATGTAAGCTCTATATTCATCTCAAGAGCAAGACTTTTGACAACATTCATACTAGAGTTAAACCCTTCATAATAGTGACACACTAATTTTTAAAAATACAATAAATTAACATACTTAGAAAATAAGCTAATATAATGTCAATGTTAATGACAAATTACATATTAATTATAACATATTCAAATATTTAATAAGCTAAAAATACATTAAAAATAAAAGATTTTACCTATAAATTATACTTAGAATTCAAAAAATTGAATCACGAAATTTTTTGCTATTAATTTTTGAGTTAGAGTATCGTAAATACATATATTGATGAAAATAAAGAAATTAGAAGGTAAAAATACACCTAAATACTTCAAAACTATTTATAAGTGTAACATGTTAATGTTAACTTTAATCAATCTTGGAAGTTGCTTCATTACCGTCTGAGATAATATAGTTTCCAAAACAATATTTGGGAAGCTTCCAACGTTATCTGACCTTTATTACTCTTGAAAACATCAATAGCTTCTACCAACGTTCTCTACATTTATTACTACATCTCTATTAAGAAGAGTGTGGACCTCTAGCAAATGCTAATGAACCAAACATTAAATGATGGGGCCCTTTTTTATGGTGGGCTCTAGGCAGATACCAGCATTGCCACCCCGTAGTCACAGTTGGACAGGGTTTCTTGAGAAAGATATTGCCAGACAAACTGATATTTACTATGTTAAGATTGTTGATTTTTCAATTAGAGTTAAATGTAGGATTGTCTACACTTGAGGTTCTAAAAATTCTGTTGTAGTTTTGTAGTTGATGAATGAGACTATTATGCCTGAAAGAACTGAACATCCTACAAATTCCCCTATTTGCTTGTTCTGTTTTGCTTATGTGAAATTTCCAATAAAATCCTTTATTTTCTTGAATCTTTCTCACCTATTCTGTACTTTTCTACTGTATACCTAGGCCGGGCCTTAAGGTATCTCCTTTTAGTCCAGGCCTCAGTGACAGTCAAGTAATTAGTCTCTGTTTGTTTCTCACGATACCTGCTCATATTATATTGTCTTGCACATTTGCACGGCCCATTATATTCACGTGATTCATCTATAACTTCCAATATTGGCAGCCTGCAATTTATGTAGCTGAAAGCCCAATGGTCTCAGGAAGTGTTGGCCCATCTTCCTCTGGAGCTGAAAATACTGCAGCTATTGCAGCCGGCCTTGCCCTCATGTCCCTGGCCGCAGCATCTTCAATCTCTTACAAGTTGGCAAGAACTCACCCCAGATACAGAGTTGAATATAATGGCCCATCTGTTAGTTACTATTTCAGCAAGTTCAAGTAGAAACCGAACATTCCCCATATATACGGTCCGAAGTTCCTCAGGTGGAGCCACCCCACTTCAAGACCTAATTAAGTCTGGTCCAGTTTCTTGAGCCATGAAACTTGGAAATTTTCTTCTATACCATTGATGTATTGTGCGTACACTCTTCTCTGTTTACCATATGTTGTCCAAAACTGCAGCTATTGAGGTACATGTAGCATGAATGGATAACAAATACATGGCGAAAGATGATTACTGGGGAATCAATGACAAGGTTCTACGTTTAAAGTGCCACACCAACCTATATAATAAAAATATGGAAGCTACGTCCAAGGACTTAAATTAACCAGATATTGCCACTCCAAAGATCCTCCATTTCTGCGTTTGTTTCTCTCCAGGAGCCGTGAGATAGATACCGAAATCGGCCATCAAACCACAGCCATCAACTATGGAATTGAAATTAAGTCTTATGTTTTGAATTTGATACGGAAGATTCGGGTGATGATTATGGTCTTGAGGATGCCCAAGATGATGTCATATTATATTATTCATCGATTGGGTGGATCAATAATTTGACTGGTAAATTCTACTTTGAAAATGCTTGGAATCCTTAGTAATTAAATTAAATTAAATTAATATTACTAAAACTTGGGCTTTTAAGTTAAAAGAAAAAGTTCGTGTCTTAGAATAGAAAGTAAAAACCTATATAACACCAACACGTGAATTCGACAAACCCTTCAGGTCCGATCCGTTTCATGCGCTTCTCCATTTTTTAACCTCTTTCTCTTCTCTCTTTTTGTTCCAAGATAAGCATAAACCAAGCTCAAAATAATTGAATCAATATTACAACAAGAGCAATCGCGACTCTCTTCCAGACCCAGTTATTGCAATGTCGGACTTTTCAAGCACTGCATGCATGAGCTTTTCTCACATATTGATTCAACGACCAAGCGGGCTTCGCCAACACCGCTTTCTATCATGACCCAGTTCGTTTATATTGCCAATCATAAAGAAAGTACAGCTCTTTTTAGATTATATTGATAGAATAGATACGTAGATTGAGATAGAATAGACAGGGAGGAGAAAATTGTTTTAGAATGTCTGAATTGGTAGCCCGTACAGGTCGACATCAACAACGGTACGAGGGCGGCTGTCGCCTTGTTGCCGGGTATCTCTTTGTCTTTTGTTTATTTTGCAAATGTCCTTTTGATTTTTTGTTTCATTGGAATGATGTTGTCAAGGTGATTTCTAATACCTGATGTGATTGTGCACTGCACTGTGTCATCATCACTAATGTCAAATTTAGATTTTTTTAATTGGATTATAGTTTTTTTTAATCGTGCTTGTGATATTCGTTGTTAGCGCGGTCGGTCACTGTATCGAGATTGACTTTCTTTTTTTTCACTTTTTAAAATTTGGGTGGAAGTGGTGGGGATGGGGGTGTTGTGTTGGGACAGAAAAGGAGAAGTCTATCGAATGAAATAATGATTAATGGGCATTCTTCCTCTCAACTTGATCTTTCTTCAATTTGTTTAATGGAGTTGCTGTTCATAATTATATATATGTGAATCTTATTGGTATCTGGTGTTTGTTTTTCTGGTTAGACTGGAGATTAACGATTGGAATCATATTTTGACCTTTTCGTGAGTAGTGATCACTATTTCGTTTTGGATGATGCTGAAACCCCTCTTTTCTTTTTTCTTTTCCTTAATACTCACAAGGATCTTGGCGTACTTCCAGAGGATGGGATACAGAGTGCTATCTGAATTCTTATGAAATTGTATATTCACTGAATTAATTGGCAAGGAAGTGCTTAATAATGGGAATAGGAGAGAAGTCAATGGAGAATTGCCCTGTGTTTAAACAGCTTTCTGCTCTATTGTAGCCCTATACCTGACAAATGATTTATTCCAAAATAGATTGCGAATAAATTTCTTTTGTTTGACTATGCTCAAGTGTCTCCTTCAGTTTCTTTTCTTTGATAACTAGTCAAGTGCCCTTTGTGATTAGTTGTTTGATTACTTGCTGTTACACTTAGCTCAATTTTTAAATTGCTAAGCTATTAGATCCGATTGACAGGTGCATTCCATTTCGATATAGAGCTTGTGATAATAATGGAGACAGTGATTCTGCGAAGGTTGTTGAGGTTCTTATGATTAACTCGCCAAGTGGACCAGGTCTACTGTTTCCAAAGGTATATAGGTGATATGCTTTCTGGCACTTCTTCTGCCATTTACATTTTTCCTGCGTTTGTTTGTTCATTGCTCAGTCAATGATACATGTTTGTCCTTGTGCTGGAGTAGAATATGACTTGAAATAATTTTCCTTATTGGAGTTCTAGAGATTATTCTGGCATGTTTATGCATGGTCATGTGTTTAGGCCTGTCTTTAAAATCAACTACATTTTGGGGTACTTCATTTTCTATTTAGTTTTGCCTTATCTGGGTAGATGAGTGAAGGTTTGCAGGCCATTCTACTCTGAAGGATCCAAAGATGGAAAACATGTCCTCTCATGAAACGATCTTGTCCATCTATCATGTTATTTCCATACCTACATATGCTAAATCTTTCATTTCTATTCATAATAGCTTCTTTTCTTATTTTCTTCAAGGGAGGGTGGGAAAATGATGAAACTGTTGAAGAAGCTGCAGCAAGAGAAGCTGTAGAAGAAGCCGGAGTTCGAGGGGAAAAAATGGTAAATATTTTTGGTATATCACCTTTTAATAACCAGGTTATGTACATTAATGATAACTTTCGGAGTATATTTTAAATGCAGTGTTTCACTAACTAATCACTTTACCCAAAGATCTAATACCAAAGCATAAAATTGGTGACGATGCTATGACTATGTCAGACCTTTGGTATTTCTTTCTTAGTGGATTTAAAGGGAGAACAAAAATTCCTCTGATGAACGAAAATCTCCAAAAGCAAAGAGTATAATCAAATTTGTAGGGAAAAGTTGTTCCTTTCAATAATTAGGTTATCAGGTGGATGGAACAAGAGAGATTGAGGAGCAAAAAGTGGTGGACGTGAGGAAGAGAGAGTCTTCTGCGTTGTGGATACTTGGACCTTAATATTAAAAAACTAGGTGAAATCTAATTATTCGAATACTAACTTATGAATTTATGCACCTACTGGCTCATCAATAAGATACCTTTGCATCCTTGACCAACTTCTAGGCACATTTCCTACCACTGCATCATTTAGCTTGTTAAACAACTTGTAGTTTGTACCTTTTAGACGTGCTAACCCAAGTCCTAGCAACATTTTTACACTACAACCACAGTTCTTCGTTAAACCTAAATAACCTCTGTAATCTCTGGGTTCAGGATTTTATAGGAGACTATCACTTCAAGAGTAAAACACATCAAGATAATTGTTGCCCAGAAGGCTTATGTAAAGCTGCGATGTTTGCCTTACTGGTGAAGGAGGAGCTTGAGTCATGGCCAGAGCAGAGCACACGAACAAGAAGTTGGTTAACTATAGCGGAAGCAGTTGAGAATTGCCGGCACAAATGGATGGGAGAAGCTCTAGAGCAATTTTCAGTGTGGGTTGCAGATTATAAAGAGAAGGATTCAGCTGATCAAGATTAATTTGCTATGTGCATAAAGAGAAACTTCCATGTAACAAACCTCAGGTTTTCTTTAACTAGCTGTTCGAAAGAAGATTAGAGCATTTCAGGATAAAAGAGCAACTTATTTTGGTATGTGACGGAGTCTTGCGTATGTTTCTGATCTCCGATGCATTTTATTTCAGGGGGCTACTTCATATAAATTAATTGTTGTATCATTCTTATTAGAAGGTTTGGCTGATTAGGTACACTCATAATCAGTTCTTGCGTTTTTAGAACTGGTAAATTATTGACGAACTGTTCAGTGGAAAAGTTAAATTAGTTTTAACGACTTAAAAAGCAAGCTATGGTACAAAGTTGTCTATTTGTTATATAATAGACATTTAAGAACAATGCTGATGTTAACATAACAATGCCAACTGAAGTGAGAGTATTGCATCAATGGTCTTCACCTTTTGACAAAGAAGAAATACTTCCAGTTCCAGAACAGAGTAACAATAATCTTGAATCCATACTGGTACTGTTACATAGGTTGTCATCAAAATCAAACTGATAACCCATAAATTTGCAACAATAACGTTTAACATTCTCTGTATCGGATCAGTAATCTGGCTCCCAGATGCTTTTATTCCAGTGTCCTGGACACTTCAACAATTGCTTCAACCCTGAAAAGTAAACAATTTGGAAAAGGAAGTTAGTGGGAGGCAACAAAACGTTAAGAGGTTAGCCTCATTGTTAAACACTTTGAAAAACCATATTGACAGGCAATTTTAGATGAGGAAAATTATGATGAGAATCAAACTAATTTCTTATGCGGTCTGTGTTGTTAATCTCTACACGTACTTGCAAACTTGAGCACACAACCTCCTTGGCAGTACTCCATTTTTTGTCTTTCCTTAACAAATTGTCCAGGATACTGGTTTTAGCTGTGAAGACCGTAAAGAAGACCAATTCCACGGCGATTTCATCCTCATGTTTTTTGCTCCAAAAGCATGGCTTATCTGCTCGTTCTATTGTCCCCAGCAGTTCAAGCCAGCTTCACCCCTATTCCAGATAGAATTCAAGTTTATATGGAAAAGGAAATAGGGAAATGAAAGCAAGTAACAAGGAATCATCTTTTTTTCCTCTCTCATTTAGGAATTGCATTATTATACTATATCTCTAGGAATGAAATGATTTCAACTTTTCAGATTCCTGAACTTTTCCATGAAAGTCAGTTTTTATGACGAGCTGCTGAGATACTTACCGCTGTTTCTTGGAATGGCATCTGTGCTGTTTATTGTATAAACGGGGCACACTAGCCTCCTACAGCTGAACTCAATTTAGTACGAGTTATAATGAACTAAATTTGATTATATAGCTAGGTCTAGATTCTAGCAACTAAGAAACATGTTTGTATTGTGCGGAAATGTTAATAAATTTGGAGTGAAAAATAAACACCAACAAGAACACCAAAAATTTTTATACTGGTTCGACAATGCTTACGTCCAGTTTGGAGACGGGTGAATATTTCACTATAATCAATGAGAGCATACAATAATGTTTATCACTTAATTTTTCAAGAAACCCAAATTAACCCAAGCTCACACACTCCTACTAGAAAAGAGAAAACAACAAAAAATATATAAATAGTTTTTTTCTTTTTCATTTTCACTATTCTCTCTTATTCTTCTTTTGAAAATGTCTCTCACTCTAACAATTTCTTCTCTCTTCTCTCACCAGAAATTTTGCTCTCTTTGTGCTCTCTATTCTTCTTCTTCATTTGCTTCTCTTTTATAGAGAACTTCGTAAATGCATGTCAAAATTTGCTACACCAACCTCCAATCAAGCCACCATTGTTGAGTCAATAATCACCGAAAGCAGGCTGAGATTTTTGACATTTAATAAGGTAAGATTTCTGACTTTGCAAGCTTCCATTTTTGACTTTCTTTTGAGACAATATTCAACAATCTCCACCTTGGCTCAAATCCTCGAAGTGGAATTCCCTACGATTGTCTCCCAATCCCCTATGGGGCAATCAACAAATTTTACAAATGTCAATCAAGTCTAAGCAATGCTTAAACTTGAGTAACGAAACCTGTTTTGTCAACATATCAGCAGGATTATCAGCGATCACATTCTTTTGAAGAAGAATATCTCCCTCATCAATAATCTCACGAACAAAATGGAACCTCATATCAATGTGTTTTGTACGTGCGTGATGAACTTGATTCTTTGCTAAATAAATAGCGCTCTGACTGTCGCAATGAGCATACATGGTCCTGATGGACCCCTAAGTCATCAAGCAACTCTTGAAGCCAGATAACTTCTTTAATAGCTTTTGTTACTGCCATGTATTCTGCCTCAGTAGTTGATAAAGCAATTGTAGATTGCAAAGTTGATCTCCAACTCACTAGACCTCCAGTAACAGTGAATATAAAACATGTAGTGGACCTACACTTGTCCAAATCACCTGCATAATTAGAATCTACATATCCAACAACACATTACCATTAACTTCATCTTGCTGAAATGATAAACCAACATCCACAGTACCTAGAATATACCGTAGAATCCATTTCACAGCTTGCCAATGCCCTTTTCCTGGATTATGCATATATCTACTAACAATACTAACAGCTTGTGAAATATCAGGCCTAGTACACACCATAGCATACATCAAACTACCAACAGTACTTGCATATGGAATTTTAGCCATTTAATGACTCTCCTCATCTGTGTTAGGAGACATAGAAGCACTAAGTTTGAAATGAGGAGTAAAAGGTGTACTAACCGGTTTTGAATTTTTATTCATCTCGAAACATTATAGTATCTTCTTCAAATACTGCTTTTGACACAGACCAATCTTGTCTTTTGCTCTATCTCTTTCAATTTCTATACCTAGTATCTTTCGAGCTTCTCCCAAATCCTTCATCTCAAATTCATTACTCAGTTGAGTCTTCAATCTTTCAATCTCCACTGTTCTTTTACATGCTATAAGCATATCATCAACATATAAAAGCAAATAAATAAAGGTTCCATCTTGTAGCTTATGAAAGTATACAAAATGATCATAATGACTTCTTGTGTACTTCTGCTCAATCATAAACCTATCAAATCGCTTGTACCATTGTCTTGGAGACTGCTTCAAACCATACAATGACTTTTACAATTTGTAAACCCAATTTTCTTTGCTAACAACCGTAAACCCTTCTGGCTGAGACATAAAAATATTTTCCTCCAAATCACCATGTAAAAGCGTCGTCTTGACATTAAGTTGAGCCAACTCAAGGTTAAACTACATAACCAAAGCCAAAAAAATACGAATGGAAGAATGTTTTACTACAAGAGAAAATACCTCGTTGTAGTCAATGCCTTCTTTTTGAGCATAGCCTTTAGCTACTAATTTGGCTTTGAATCTTACATTGTCTTTTCTCAAAGATTCCATCTTCTTAGCATATACCAATTTACAACCAATTTCTTTCTTCCCTTTTGGTAACTGAACCAGCTTCCAAGTCTTATTTTTATGAAGAGATTTCATCTCCTCATCCATAAATTTCTTCCACTCCATGCTCTCTGAACTCCTGGCAGCTTCTTTGTAGGTGGATAGAATATCATCTTCAATAACTGGAAGTGCATATGCCACAATATCAGTAAACTGAGCAGGCTTTCGAATTTTCCTTTTTGATCTTCTGGTTGCAATAGAATCTTGTTGTTGTGGTGGTTCTTGAAAAGGTACCTCATCTTCATTATCCTCGTTTTCACCATCAAAATCAACTGTAGGACTAGTGTTTGTAACATCATACCTTACTGGATCAACTGGGGTCTTCAATAACTCTACCTGCTTTGAACTACTTATGGTCTTGGTCGCTTCAATTTCTCCTTTATGCTTGTTCTGATTAACCATAGCAATCTCATCAAAAGTTACATCTTTGCTTACAACAAATTTCTTCTCATCTGGATACCAAAGTCGGTATCCCTTCACACCAGTGCTAAAGCCCATAAATAAAACTCTCTTTGCTCTTGGATCCAACTTGCTTTCCGGACAACCAAATATGTGTAAATACTTGTAATCAATACAAGGTTTACCAGACCATAATTTCATGGGTATTTTGCCCTTGTTTGTAGTAGTAGGCAACTAATTAATAATATGACTTGCATAAGTAATTGCCTCAACCCAAAATACCTTGCCTAAACTAGCATTAGACAACATACACCAAACTTTCCAAGTAAAGTAAGGTTCATGCACTCTGCCACACCATTCAGTTGTAATGTCTCCCTAACCGTGAAATGCATCACAATACCCTCATCTTAACAAACTTCCAAAAAAGGATCTGATTTATATTCACCACCATTATCTGATTTGAGAGTTTTGATCTTTCGACCGGTTTGCATTTCAATCATCTTTTTCCACTTCAGGAATATCTTTAAGATTTCATCTTTATGCTTCATGGTGTACACCCATACTCTCCTAGAGAAGTCATCAATAAAGGAGACAAAATAATGGCTAC
>JANIHY010000001.1:21141680-21160280 GCA_027479065.1 Erythroxylum brevipes
GCTTTTAAATACTCTTGAAACTGAGATAATGCTTATGTCTAGAGATGTAAAATTTGATGAAAATGAGGCTTGGAAGTGGGATGAGCAGATTGACAAAAAATCAGCGAGAGTTGGTGTTAAACTTCCATTAATTGTTCCAAATGTAGAAAAAATAGCAAGAGAAGTTGCAGATGTTAATCACATTCGAACTAAACACATGAAGGTGAAGTATCATTGTGTTCGGCAGTTGACTGAGGAAAAAGAAATCAAGATGGCTTTTTGCAAATCAAGCTTTCAACTTACAGATTTGTTCACCAAAGCACTACCGAAATGGAGGTTTGAATCCTTGAGAACTATGATAGGTATGCAGCTTTTACAAAACAAAGGAGGAGCTGTTGGAATGAATTGTTTTGTAAAACCTGCTATGTTGAAGCTAGTTGAAGATCTTGCAATGGCAATCAAGCTGAAGAAGAAAAGAAGAGTGAAAATCAAGTTGAATCATCCTAGACTCCTCAGAAAACTAAAGTTGATGATATTGGGCATAATTCAAGGCTGTATGGTTCAAGGAAATGAAGATCAAATTCAGATGAGAGAAATTCAATTGAAAGGGGAAGATGGAGACAAGATGGAAGCAACAATGAAGAATTAAAAATGTGCAGATTTTGCAGCAAGAAGAACAGAACAGAAGTAAAGATGCAGGGCAGGAGGAACAACTATGGTTTTCAACACTCTAAGGATGAAATAGGAATAAAAGGACGCAACAGAAGGGAAGAAATCTGAAATCCCCAATTTGGCCAAAATCCACGCCTAAGGTTGGAATTTGGAGTCTGCAACAATAGACAAAGAATTTCTAAGACAAGTTTCAAGCTAGTTTAATCAACATAATCAGAGGTTATTGGAACTAAACAAGACATGTGTAGCTGGTCTTTTTCTTAGCTGAGTAGAGGATTTGGATGTCAGGATTTTGTTGGCTGAAGCATTAAAGGCTGTTGAAGACTTCAATTTTCTGTTTTTGCAAAGAAGACAAATTGGATACTTTAGTGTCTAGCCAAATCAGGAAATGTTGTATTAGTCTAGTTTTATTCATCAGATCAAGTCATTATCTTTTAGTTTAAAGATCAAAGTGTATCAAATCATGCTAGAGCTGAATATAAAGCTCCTTGTTTTCACTTTCATAGATGATGAAAAAAACTAAAAAACTCTCAATACAAGATCAATTTTTCTTCAAGTTTCAATTTTTCTTGTTATGATTTATTGTTGTTTGGTTTTCCAGAAGTAAGTTTAGAAGTAAAGCATCAGAGGTAGAGGAGTAGCCCTTTATGTATGTTTTGTTTTTGAAAAAACCTGAAGTTAGTTTTTGAAAAATCTTGACAGTGTTAACCCGAACTCCATCAGTTTTTGCAATTTACAAAACCCTTCTACAAAACCCTTCTCTTTTGATCATCTTTTCATATCATTTTTATTCCTTCAGAAGCAACATTTCATTACACATAAAGATTGCAAAATTGAAATTCACTGTTTTAATACAACAGCAGCACCACATTCATTTTTCCAGTTTACACAAAACCATTCTTCATACATTCACCAAATTGTGAGGGATTTCAGTAACAAATTTCTAGTCTTCATACTTTCAAACAAAAATCAAGAATACAGAGGTTGCAACATTTTTTTCCTTGAGTTAAAAGCTTGCGTGAACAGTGCACAAGGTATTTGACAAAAGGTTTCAGCCAACTCTTCCTCGACAGAGTTGTGCAGTGGAGCTATCTTCCACCTTCCAAGCATGAGAATTCTTATTTTATACGCTCAAATTTGAATGAGATTTTGATTCAACGTGATATGCAGGGAACTCTTTATGAATTTTGACCTAATCGCTGTCCCAAAATCAAATGAGAAAAAGATAAAATTGAAGATGCACGTCAAATTTCTCAGGTATAGGTATGCGATCGATCTCCTACTATTCTATAATAAAATCTTGTTAAAAGTTGTCTTCACCATAATCTCAAAACTTGAGTATATATTCATAGAAAGTAACCCAGTTCCGAGTCAAGAGTCCAAAAAGCAGAGTTCGTGTGCAGTGACCTTGTTGGAAGTGAGTTTTGGGTGTAGGACCAACTGTCGCATTATATACGTACATATTTGACCATATCATCAGTTGCGTCGGATTCCATGAATGGACAAGAGGATGAGAGAGAAGCGAGGAAAACAGCGAATTCTACAGAAGGCAAAGAGCGTGATGTGGGTAAACTGTCTTAGATAGGTGCCTATTTCATTCAAATAAGCATGTGGTTGACGCACTCCTTTGCATCCCTTCAATGGGGTGAGTGGAGTGGTTGCCAATACATACATACCACTGTAAAGTTGCTGCAAGTAGTTATTTTATACATTTTGGTTCATGCTGCAATTAGTATAAAACAACGTAAACACCCAATATAAATCATGCTGCAATTAGGAACATGTATAAAAAATCAAAAAACAAGGCATGGAAGAAGTTGTTCTTCAATTTGATTCATCCCTTCCATTCTTTCTATTCAGGTCACGTGCTCTTTCGCATGTCGGAAATCAACCTGTCGGTGGCACACGGGTTTAGAGCTCCAGGGACTCCATGAAGTTGTGGCTCAGATTCAAGGACCTACCAATGCTTCTTTGACATAAGGGCTGCTTTGAAATTCCTGCCTGAATAGTCGGCAACTTAGCCGACTTGCTCACTCATGAACAAATTGTATACCTCCAGGCGGTGAAATGAACTTAAAAGTCTTTTGATCTGATATTATCGATTTTCATACTGTTCTACTACTTGGCAGAATCTCTACCAGGTAACACGATTGTGGCTTTGGCAACAAAGAAAGACGGCTATAAACATCTATTGCTAATAAGAACTTGGTTAACTATATGAAGATAAATATCTTTTATTTGATTAATATGCATTTAAATCCTAGCAAGCTCCGAACCTTTTTCTCTTCTTTAGAAACTGATGAAAAAATTATCTGACGTGTTAGTGGACAAAATCTTGGCCTTCAAATTTGGGCATCAGCACAGCAAGTGCATAATCTTCATCAGGCATGTAGGGATGAACACCTTATAGTCTACTTTTCAAGGGATGAATAGCTAAAGGCTTACACTAGTCAAGGTCCCTGTAGAAACTAGACAGCATGCCTATGATGAGATGCAAAGTCCTCCATAGCCGGTACTTTTCAATGAGGATACAAACTATCGTAGAAAAACTAACCTTTTACGGTAAAATCCTAGGGACCATGAAGAGAAGGCGCTTATGTTTGACTAGAGATGTAAATATTTCAATTCTGCACTCATCTCTACCCTCCCTACAGAAGTATGAAAAGAATTTGTAGTTACTTTGACACAAGTTGCTCTCTGCATAAAATCCATTGTAGACACTAGGCCAATGACTTTGGATGGTAAGACAGCAGACTTTGTCAAATTTAGTCTAACAGAGCATAGATACCAATGGGGCACCAACTTGCGTTGTTGAGCAGAAGTCATGTGCCAACAAAAACTTTATCAGTCAATTTAGAACGCCTAATGGAAGAATTTGTGAACCATGAACGGGACTCTCTTTTAGTTCGTGCATTCCATACTGGTGTCGTCCATTTGAAGACCTTCACCTGTGATTGAATTTTAACGTACTTCGTTTTAGTGTCATACCAATCCACAAACATTTTCTTGTATCAGTTCTAAATTGAAATGGATCAACAATATTGAAGGCACTGGCAGCAACTTATCAAAAGCAAGTCTAAGCAGATACATTTTTCCATTCTTTTGGATGTTGTATTTACATATAAGTCCAAATTTCCTAAATGCTCTAATGAAACTGACATACTATATAAAAGGTTCATCGCTTTGCAGTTTGATTATCCTGGAACACTTTTCCTGAGATGGCTGCTGCAAGTGCTGAAGTAAATTTGGGATCTTTCGTTAAGGAAGAGGCCATCTGTTCCACCAAAAAATGTCGAACTTCTGGCGCATCCAATCTTGGTACTGAACTTTTGGCATCAGTGCTGGACTTGGATTTTATTAGGTCAAGATTGATAGTTGGTCCAGCTGAGGCAAGTGAAGTAGAACATGGCACTGAGCCAAGGGTCAGAGTACGGTTTGAACCTGACGTTGCCTCCATTTGTGCGGCATTTGTATGGTTGTGCTCTCCTTCATAAGTTGCAACCAAGATGGATTGATCTTCTATACTTCTTTGCACCTAAAGAGAAGATTAATCTGATCAGATAACTTGTAAAAGGACTCATCGGATCATATAAGCAACAACATAGTTAAGTAATACAGCAAACTTAGTTAAAAGCAGGTGACCATCAGCATTCAGCAGACCTTTTCTCTACTAGCTTCTAATGCATTTGCTAATTGAGGGCAGACCGAGGCATTCCAGGAAGACTCATGTTATATATCTCAAACTTCTTATACACTAAGAAACTGAACTTATGTAGCAGGAGAACGACATAGAGCTATCATGACTGCTCACCTTCTTTTTGACAGGGCAGCTTGGAGCAAACGAGCACTTGAAGTAAGCTCTTGGACAAGGGTTGTCTCTGGTGACTTTTTGGCCATATTTCCTCCACTGGTATCCATCCTTCACAACCTGCAAGTAAGCCCTTATCAATAAATGAAGGCATAAATGTAGGGGGGAAAAAAAAAAGTAACCGTAGAAACGATGAAATCCACTGTTTCTTTATCCATTTACACATGGATTCTACATCCTAATGACAATGAACTTACCAGACCCGTGTCTGATGTTTCTGTCTTGACATAAACCCTTGAAATCTTTGCTTTGATAACTTCTTCTCTTTGTCTCTTGGGAGATTCTTCATCTGTTGAGCTGCTTTCAGAATTTCCATTCATATCAACATTGTTATCATTGTTACTGCTGTTTCCAGACTTCCTTTTTCTAGAGTTAACAACCTCGATGTCCTGATTCTTACGCTTGTACTCCATTAACTGACTTCTCAAAGCATTGTAATTCTCACACACTACCGTCAGCATCTCAGTTAGCTTCTTGTTCTCTGCGTTAACCCGGTTCAGTTCCTCCACTAAAGCACCAGTCTGTAAGTGAAAGTACAGATAATTCAGCTCCAATACAAAAAGCAACAAAGACAAATATTCTTGATTTTTTTCACTATTTTTCATCAACTTATTGAATTCTCATCTAAATAGGCAAACTAGTAGTCCTGAAATTGGATATTCACAAGATTAAAGATGGAAACTTGCAAGGGCCACTCGTTGAATTCGTTTTTTTTTTGGGGAAAAAACTGCAACTTGTTGAATTCATTACTAAATAAAGGATCTTAACAACTGCAATTTGGGAATCGTAGGAAAGTTGCGTTCGTTTTCTGGAAGATAACTTGAATCCTGGAAATTTTTTCAATTTTATGTTTAGTCACATAAACAAAGACACAAGAAATGAGCAAAATTTCAGTTTCTTTGTTATTTTATGGACGAATGATTCTCCGTCTTCAGCACACATCCAGTTTTCGAAAAAAGAAAAGAAAAGAAAAAGATCACCAGGTACCAGTAGAGATTGGAGAAGAAAACACGACAGAAGACGATATGCTAATACATATCATAAATAAACCAAAAAGAAAATGATCCCAGAAAGTTATCTTCGGAAACTGACCTGTTCTTTGACAGAAACGTTGTTCTTCCTCGGGCGTTCCATCAAACTGGCATCCATCTCTTTGGCCAATCCAAACCCGTCAGTTCCCATCTTGTGCCCTCTAAATGGATTACAGTTAAGATCCAAGGAAGTATCAACCCACGGAGAATAATCCATGTCCACAGGCAAAGATGAACTAGCAAGCCTCCTTCTGAATCTTCCAGAAGACCAAAGCAGGACCTAAAAAAAATGCTTCGAGACTCGCTCAAATTTGACGAACTGAAGACATCAACTGAATAATTCTTGAGATAAATTGTTAACCGATCAACAAATGGATGGAAGCAGGTGGGTATATATAGGAGTCCAGGATCCAGTTGTTTCAAGGAAACACGGTGGAAAGTCATGGAGAGAGAGATAAGATACACATGTTCATTTGCTCACGTGAAAAGCTAGCATGACCTCGATAACTTTGTACTTATTATGTGGAGAATATTATATAACAAAAAGAAGACGGGAGGCGGTGTGGTTTGAAATTCCTGGCTTGTGAAACAATTTTGTCAAAGTCAAGCCCACCAAAAAAGCATTAAACTAATGGTTTTGCATGAGTGTCTTTTCTTCTCCTTTTTGTTTCTGAGAAAGCTTGTGACATGTAGAAGTCCAATGTTGACCCAATTCTGACTACGTCTTTGCCTCAACTCATTATATCTCTTGCCCTCTTCGCCCTCTTTACACTTGGCTAAGTAATTTAATCACTGCATATGTTGAAAACACTCCATAATTTTGATGAGAGACATTTGTAAAAACTTGTACTAATAGAAGAAACTATGACCCTAGAGTTCGAGTAAATTCGCCAGCTTCCTCACTCACTTGTTGTTTCTTCTGAAATTGTTGCTTACTTGATTGTTAAAAAATTAGGATGAGAATTACTATCTTAGTTGTCACTAAAGGTTCAATCATGATTCAATATATAATAAACAACATAGACATTGATAATCATTTTTTCACCCCTCAACCCACTTTTACGCAAGCTGTTATGCATTTATCATCAAGGGGACTACATGAGTTTGCTTTCCAACCACGTTATTTGAAAGAAAATTTTCCACGTTGTGTCATTCATTATTTTAAACCTTGAAAAAGATCTTTAAGCAAGGAAAGCATGTTGTTTCCATGCATGTAAACAGTATTATTGATTAGGTTCGTATCTGCTTTTGCTTCTACTTGATGAAGTGGTAATAATGTTTCATTTGATGCTGGAAAAGTAATGATAATCCGACTATGTTTGTTTTGTAAGGTAGTGCAAACTTACATATATAGGTTACTGCCAATGCTAGAAAAGATTGTATTATTTTTTTTAAAAAAAAGAAGAAGACAATAAGCTCTCAACAGTTTGCAATTAGCAAGCGACAACTCGCATTCCACACCTTGCAGTGGAGGGTTTATAAAATAAACCCGCCCTCCTTCTTGTGTGGAGGGTTTATAAAATAAACCCGCCCTCCTTCTTTCTATGCATATGCTTGATATATCTGATATGTGGTGATTGTCATAAAGTAATTTTTTAAGGTATTTTTAAGAAACGTTTTTTTTAAGAGTTAGTAAAAAATGGTGATGATATTGTCTTAGGGATAATAAATTTGATAAATACTTTGTACATGAGTGACATTGTTTTGTTGTGTCATTTTCACTCCCTATATCTGCTAATTTTTTATTAGTGAAAGATTTATTCAAAATTTAACCCATGGACATAATCCAAATTAAGAGGTAAACCATATTAAAATTTTGTGTATTCCTTCCTTGCTTATTTTACCTGTGGGATATAATTCACTAGTTTTCCCAATATGTAGTATCAGAGTCAGGTTCAGTTTTGTGTCAAAGGATTTCTCATTGAAGATGGAGGCAAAAATAAGTAAGAGGATTAGCCTAAATGGCTCCAAATATCACATATGGAAGAATAAGATGAAAGATCTTCCATTCGTCACAAGAATGTATTTACCGGTATTTATCATAATAAAACTTGAAAATAAATTGAGCAAGGAGTGGGTGTTTAAGCATCAGCAGGTATGTGGTTTTATTCGGCAATTTGTCAAAGATAATGTATATAACCATATCTGCAATGGGACTCACATATGGACGTTGTAGAAAAAGCTCGAGGAGTTGTATGCCTAAAAAATCGATAACAATAAATTATTTTATTTGATCAAATTAGTACAAATAAAATATTGAGAAGGTACCTCTATGGCAAATCACTTTAATGAATTTCAAATTATTGTGAATCAATTATTAGGAAAATGAAGTGTTTGCCCTTTTCTTACTTACCTTATTGTAGATTCCAATTACCAATTCCACAATTGGTGGTGTTGTTAACATGAAATATATAAAAAGTAGAATTCTGAATAAAAAGATGATACAAAGATTATAGAGTTCACCCTCTTCAATACAATAAGAGGTTTTGGTCACAGAATCCAAGGGAAGAAGGAAACCTAAAGGTCTAAATTCTAGAGATAAGAGCAGAGGAAGATCAAATAAATATGCAAACATTAACTGCTTTCACTGCAAGAAGAATGCAGAAGAAGGGTCATATTAAAAGGTTCTGTTGGAAGTTCGTAGAAGAAAAGAGAAAAGTCAAAGAAGTCAAGAAAGATGATAGTAGTGCTGATGAACACGCATCGATGGCTACCACCATTGATGACTTTCACATTGTCTCATATGATAATGATGTGAATAGTGCATCAAGCGAGTTCAATAGGATAGGTGACAATAGTGTCACTATTCATCCCACATCACATAAATAACTTTTCTCATCATATATACAAAGAGATTTTAGTGTCGTTAAAATGGGAAATAGCGATTTGGCCAAAATCACTAGAAAAGGTAATATTTACTTTGAGACAAAACTGACATGAGATTGCCTCTTAAAAGTGTCAGACATGTTCTTGATTTTTGCCCAAATCTAATCTCTATCAACATACTTGATGATGATGATTTTTGCAGCACTTTTAAAGATGGCAAATAGAAACTTACTAAAGGCTCCTTGGTAATCATCAAAGGTGATAAGTGCTCAAAGTTTATGTGATGCAGGCAAAGCTCTCTAATGATGTTATGAATCTAGTAGAAAAGATTGTGCAACTTAATTGTGACACAGAAGACTCGATCATATGAGTGAAAAGGGAATGATTCAGTTGATGAAAAAGAATGCATTATTTAGAACTGATTAGGTGCATTTAAAGAAGTGTGTTGATTGTCTTAAAGGAAAGCAAAGAGTTGTTTTCAAAAGTTTCTCTCCTTCTAGAATGAAGAATGTGCTAGATTTGGTACACTTATATCTTTATGGGCAAGTGGAAAATTCACTAAATGGTGCTCGATATAGCTTTCATTGATGACCATTCTAGGAAGACATGGGAATACACCTTAAAGACTAAAGATCAAATGCTAAATGTTTTCAAGCAATTCCATGCCTCAGTTGAAAGACAAATTGGGAAGAACTTGAAAGGAATTCAAACAGATAATGTTGGAGAATACATTAGACCATTTGACGTTTCTTGTAAAGAGTATGGTATTTGACATCAAACTACTCCTCCTAAGACATTGCAGATGAATGACTTAGCTGAAAGGATAAACAGGAATTTAATGGAGAGAGTTAGATGCCTACTCTCACATACAAAGTTGCCTAAGATATTTTGAGTTGAGGCTTTATTCACAGCAGTACATGTATTAAATGACTCACCCTGCATCCATTTACAATATGAGGTTTGGGAGAAAGTGTAGTTAGGAAAGGATATTTCCTATGATCATCTAAGGGCATTCATCTGCAAAGCTTATGTCCATATTCCTAGAGATGAGAGATCCAGCTTAATGTCAAGGCTTGCCAATGCATATTTATTGGTTATAGAGAAGATCAAATTGACTATCAATTTGATGATCCAGCCCATAAGAAGCTAATTCAGACCCATGATGGTATATTTATTGAAGATCAAGCCATTGAAAATATTGGCAAAGTGAAAAAGGATGTTCTAAGAACTAATGGTTACCTAGTGGATTTAAAGTTAATTCCTCCAAAAATGGTGCCAAGATAACTTGGAAATGAAGTTGAAAATCACAAGTTGATCATAGCTGATGATGATGCTCCTATTCAAAATCAGTCAAAAGAAGATTATGACAAAGATGATGATTAGAATCAACCACCAATATTAGAGACTACTCAGGTTCTAATAAGGAGATCTACGCGAGTAAGACAAGTCTCTACTAGATATTCTAGTGATCAGTACGTATTATTTATTGATGGGGGAGAACCTGAGAATTTTCAAGAGGTTGTGATAGATGAACGTAAGATGAAATGGGTTAGAGCTATGCAAGATGAGATGAAGTCCTCGCTTGAGAATAAAATTTCTGAGCTGGTGAAGCTACTAAAAGGCAAGAAAGCTTTAAAAAATAAATGGGTGTTCAAGATTAAGCATGAAGAACACAATCCTCTTCCAAAATTTAAAGCTACATTGGTTGTTAAAGGATTCAACCAAAGAAAAGGTATAGATTTTAATAAGTTATTTTCACTAGTTGTGAAAATGGCATCTATCCGTAAAGTGCTTAATTTAGCAGCAACTAGACTTGGAAATCAAGCAATTGGATGCCGACGTAACTTTTCTGCATGGAGATTTGTAAGAGAAGATATATATGGAATAATTAGAGGGTTTCAAGGAAAAAAGGTATAAAAAAAAGACTATACGTAAATTGATGAAAAGTCTTTATGGTTTAAAACAGGCACTGGGATAGTGGTATAAGATGTTTGAGCTAGTTATGGGGGAGCAAGGTTTTAAGAAGACTGATCACTGTGTTTTTGTACAGAAATTCTCTTATGATGATTTTATTATCCTTTTGTACTATGTTGATGATATGTTGATTGTTGACTAAAATATTAACAGAATTAACAGTTTGAAGAATCAGTTAAGCAAGTCTTTTGTCGTGAAAGACTTGGGTCCATCAAAATAGATTTTTCGCATGACGATTATCAAAAACAGGGGCACCAAGAAATAATGGTTGTCACAAAAGAAGTATATTAAAAAAGTACTTGAATGGTTCAACATGAATAAAGCTAAAGTGGTTAGTTGTCCTCTTGCGAATTACTTTAGGTTGAGTACTAAGTAATGCCCTTCGATGAATGTAGAGAAGGAAGAGACGATGAAAGTCCCCTATACTTCTACAGTTGGAAGTTTGATATACATCATGGTATGTACATCAGATGTTGCTCACGTAGTTAGAATAGTGAATAGGTTCCTTTCATATCTTGGTAAGGAACATTGAGGCACCATGAATTGGATTATCAAATATCTATGTAGTACTTTCAAAATATATTTATGTTTTGGAACTACTAAGCTTATGTAGACATGGCTGATGATGTTGACTTTAAAAAAATCCATTTTAGGGTACTTAATGATCTTTACAGGGAGAGCTGTGTATCATAATAATCGAAATTTCAGAAATGTGTTGCTCTATCCACCACTAAAGTGGAATTTATTGTTGCAACTGAAGGATACAAAGTGCTCCTATGGATGAAAAAGTTTTTAGAGGAACTTGGTTTTCAGCAGGATAGATATCAAATATTTTGTGACAATTAGAGTGTTATTCACCTTGGGAAGAATTCCTTTTATTCAAGATCAAAGCATAATGATATGAGATATCACTGGATCAAAGAAGTATTAGAGAAAATGCTATTGTACCTTGAAAAGATTCATAAATTATTTCAAAAAAAAGAAGACAACAGGCTGTCAACAGCTTGCACTTTACAAGCTAGGCTTGTAATGTATGTAATGTATGGTCTATAAATAGACCCTTCCTACCTCTTTCTATAGATATGCTTGATATATGTAATATGTGGCGATTGTGAGAGAGTAATTTTTGGCTTATTTTTAGGAAATGTTTTCCTAAAATGGTAAGTGAAAAAATAGCGAGGAATTATCTTAAGGATAATAAAATTGAGAAACATTTTGTATGTAAATACTACTTTACATTTTTTACGCTTTATACTTGTTAATTTTTTACTAGTGGAAGATTTATTCGAAGTTTGACTTGTTAACGTAGCCCAAATTAAAAGGTGAACTACATTAAATTTATATGTATTATTTCCTTGCTTGTTTTACTTGTAGGATATAATTCATTAATTTTTTCCAAAATTTTTTCATAAGATATATACGAGATTTGAGTCGTCTAGAGGAACACTGAGTTGCTTGACTAAATAAGTATTTTAAGAGTTATTTAACTTTTGTAAATTTAATGTTTTTTTAATTTCATGTGTTGATTATATGGTCTTTTATTAAAATTTAAAAGTGAATAGAAAATAACTTTAAAACATTTTTTCCTCTTCTTTTAGGCTGTGTTGGTTAGAAGGTTACTAATGGAATGAAATGAAATGTAATATTATTTCATCGTTTAGGAGGAGGACTTATAATAGAATGAAATGGAATAAGATAAAAGATGAGAGTTTCACATTACATCACGTTCCATCTTAAACTATAAAAATAAGTAATCTTTGATTTGAAGGGTTTAGAATGAAATATAAAATATTAAACAATATTTTATTATATTACATTATAAACTCTTCTTCTAAACAACATTTTATTATATTATATTATAAACCTTTTTATCTCTCTCAAATAATAATTTTTTAATATTACATCAATTATAAATCATTTCATTTTATTAAAAACCTTACATATAACCAAATATAGCTTTAAGAACTCCGTTATATTAGTGTTCTAATTATGTGCAAGTTATTTCTCAACATCTTGTATCTTTTTGTAGGGTCGAATTTAAGTTCTAAATTTTAACTTGCCGTTAATTATTGAAGAAAGTTTATTTATTTAACCATATCAGAAGCTTTTGAGATACAATCAATTCACCCATTATCTTCTAAAAATTGAATGTTTAAAATCACGGATAATTCAACGAAGACAATATTTATAAAAATATTGATTCAAAGCGGAAAACAAACAAGCGTCAGTACTTGCATCCTGATTGGCTTGCCGTACATTAATTAATTATTGAAAAGCAGAGTATTTCTGGCACGCTGAAAAATAGAATATGGTTTTGGGGAGGCTGTCACTAAGTGAAAGTTCAACGCCTACTTCTAGAAAATTGAAAAGGCGACTGCCTCTAGTCTTTCTTAGCCCCACCTTGAATAAATTTGTCAAACTTGGTTGGCTCATCACGTACAATGTCGGTCTTCCCTTTTCCTCAATAGCTTCTTCTGACAGTAAAGAAACACTTGGGGTTGGGGATGTATCCATTTCATTTTTTACTTTTAGTAGCAACATAATTGTAATTTGTAACTTCATGGCTTTTATCCTAATTTTTTAAGGTCATACTTCAAATTTCAGTTTGGCATAAGATTATATATACATACATACATAAACAATAAATGTAATATAAATTAAAACAAAAGAAACAAACGAACTAGTTTAACATGTTAGAAAAGAAGTTGGTGTGCGTCAGAGAAATGACGTCATCTCCTCCATCACCTTCTTTACTTTTATCCAATAACTCTTTTTTTGTTTTTAGGATCAACGGTCAGGCGCTTAACAGTCCCTTCTCAAAGACTAAGTAAGACAACGACCAATTACCAACACGAAAATTGTTTTTTTTTTTCCAGAATTAATTAATAAAGAATGGCCAAGATGAGATCCAAATCTTTGGTCCGAGTCTTACTTCTAAAGCACATGTTGGAGACTCAGTTTTTGGCGTGCTCTCTCTAATTCAACAACTAGACTTTCCCATGACTTCAATTCTGCCTCACATTAGAGCCACAGGTCCACCTCTCTTGCCCCACCTATTCTTTCTTTTCTTTTCTTTTTTGTTTTTTTGCTTAATTTGTGCTTTTAACATATTATTCTAGTCGGCTCAGTCAATCACCTAATTTCAATTTGTACTATACCCCATCTTTCTCCATGTTTCTTCTCTCAAATTCGCATTCATTGAATCTCCCGAATAAAAACTTGTTTGAAAGTAGAAGACTATTCTCAGCCTATAAGTCTATGTAATCACGTGTTGCCGTTTTTTATAAGGAGACTGTACACATTTAGTTTATTTAGATGCTATATCATTAAATTTTATTTTCAGTTAATAATATATTATTCATCAGGCGTTCTTTTAACTATTTTCCCTGAAACTGCTAATTACTAAATCAAGTTATAAGTAAGAAAGCAAAAGTATTAAAACGCAATTAGCGGAAAGTATGTAGCAGCAAGAGGCTTGATGGTGTAAATTAAATTAATTTAGTTGGACATAGGATGTCGGTCAAGATGAGAGCACGGTGTGGGTTGAATGTGGCCGCAAATCGCAAGAGTACTTCTGGATTAATAGTCAAATGGACTTGAAAGGCTTTGAGCACGTTCATGACGGTGACAATGAAACCACAAATTTGACACGTTCCTTCTCAAGTTGCACGTTAACTCTTATCTTTCTAGTACTAGTAGCTCTTTTTTCTTTCTCAACAATTCTTCTCTTCTAATTTGTCCTTCATACATATTATTTATGGTGATATTAATGGATTTTATATTTACTTCAGGACCTTACATAGACATTTGAATGTGTTGCATATAAATTTATATTTATATTTACTCCGAAGTTGGCCAAATTGGTCGAAGATTGTGGATATTAACTGGCCACCAAAACCGTATGGACTGCGGGTTGAAAGTTGAAGCCAAATATTTTAAGTTCAACAACTACCAAACTTGCCGGTTCCGTTTCTTTTCCATTTCTTAGTTGTCAACCATAACTGTACACAAAAGAATCTTGAATATACGTTAGCATTTATAGATGTTGGAAAAGAAAGCTAACTTGATTCTCTAAACTCTTCCCATTGGAGTCTACTATTCAGATAATGTGGGATAATAATGCCTTGGTTAGTTTCTGTCGGTTTTGCGCAACTGGAATTGGGTCAAAGTCTTCTTAAATGGTGGGGGTATATTTGGAATGGTAATGGTACGAACTCTGCTCTAACACGGAAGTGGTCCAACGTTTTCAATTCATATTGGAATAGGGATAAGAACAAGATAAGACCATGCACTTTTCTCTTGGTTGGTCCAATCACAATTTGCACAACGTCAAAGAAATGCAATTCACAAATTTCAGAAGGCCCAATAACAAGAACAAACAATCAAATAATATATATGATAAGAAAGTAAATCATATATTAGATATACGTGAAAAGCCTTCTAGAAGGAAAAATTATGAGCTAAATTGACAATTGGATCTCATAATTTTAAATAGAAACTTACAATAATTTAAAGTTTCCCAGTTATTGACCCTTTTTCAGAACTATATCACAAAATGACTATAAGTTATTTCACCATATTTCAATATTAAGTATAAGTTGAAACCCCAAATCAATAACACTCTCAATCTATTCCTAAAACAAACACTCAAAAGATAATTTATAACTAAAACTATTAATTATAAAATGAGAAAGACCTATCGACTGAATCTTATCCTCTCTTTTTTTTCCTTTTTATACTACATCGGGGACTCTGAAGGGCACACAGGGAAAGAACGACAAACAAACAACACCTTTGAATAGACCATTGACTAATCAAAATCAGATTGTAAACTACTACAATATCTGGTAGACTATTGGAGAATAATGTGGAAGAAATGATCAGTGCATCAAAAAAATGATTGATTTTTTTTAGAAAATCTCTAAAAGATTGGAGCATATTGTCTTGATATCGTGGCCAATGTAATGAAGTATGATAAAAATAGACATGGTGTTCAATATAAAGGGCACCAGTATACTGAAGATATGGAGGATGAAGGATGAAGAAACAATAAGTAGATTTCCATAGAAGATGTTGTGAAATAACCATAGAACATTGTTGGTTCCATTGATCTAGTGTTTGAAACTACTCAAGAAATGTTCATAACAAAGACCTTTCATTGTTTATGTCACAGAGATGTTGGTAGGGCTGAAGAGAGGATAAGGTGACAGGCATAGAGGGCAAAAAGTGTCCAAAGATACGATAATGTATTTTCAGAAAGGGGGTCATTAAGAAAAGTCACATTAAGGTAAGGTGCTTTAAGGTTGAACAATGTGGGACTACCAAGAGAGTTAGTTTCACTAAGAAAATGATGCAGATAATAAAACAAACTTATACGAGCAAGTGAGGCAATTTTAGAAACATTAGTAGGTATACTAGCAATAGGAGGAAAGTATTTCTTTGTGATGGTAGAAAGGGTTTGATGAGCTATAAGAGCTTGAAAAAATAAAGGGGTTGAGAAGAAGATACCTCGCTGAAGAGGAAAAAGATATCTATAATGAGAAATGAGAAAAATATCTGAAGTCCAGGGTGGATTCTGTGTTAATAACTTGGATAAGCATGAAGTGTAAGCTGCCCGGTATGGTATCAGAGCCATCTTTCATATCTTGGTCAACAGTAACATTGTCTCTTGATAAGAGTGAGTAAGGAGAGAGCATAACAGTTATGGAAACACTACCAAATGACCCTGTTCATATGTCTTCAACTTTATATCTAGTCTACCTTCTAGTACTTAGCATGTTTTGTCTAATTGTATTGAAAATCTAGTTGAAATCACCCATGTTTTTATAGAAAATCGTGTTTGTCAATCTTTTTTACCTTTGTTGGGTTCTTACAGTATCTATTCTTGTGATCATTCTTGGACAAGAAGTATATGTACTATTTTGTCTATATCTAGACCAAAAGTTAAAGAAATAATCCAAAGTTCCATATTAGAACAATGTGGTCTTAGATCTACTACAATAGAACAATACGTAAAGCTTGAGATACTAAAGGAATTGATCTCTCTATAGAGTGAACACAACCATACACATTTACATGTAGGAGCTATATGCCTTGTTCTCACACTTCATGGAACAAAGGGAAAACCAGCTACAACCAAGATATCTCTATTCGACTACCTACACAACGTATGAAAATGCTTTGATTGATACTTTGTTGACTACTCTCAACAATATAAGTGTTATTATGACAATAGCACCTAATTTCAATATCAAGTTGGATGATCCCATTTTGTCTGAATAGTTGCAAGTTCAAATTCAGATCACTTGACAAATCAAGATCTTACAGCCATCAAGGCTCCTTTACTTTACCAGATGATCTATCGTCTATAGAATTATGTTTTGGACCTCAACTTTTCAAATTATACTTTAGATGCTATTTATATGGTTGCTGATCATTCCAATGATCAGACTACTATCATCTAGATCCTGAAGCAATTACCAACTGTGGAGCTCAAAAAGTTGATGCCTACTAAATAGATCACTAATTACCAAAAGGTGTTCCATGTGCCTCATTGACTCTATTTTTATACAACCACTCCTTTGATTCTAAAGATATTAAAAGATGGAATAGTGAAGTCCATCTAAGCAAGACCCAACGAAGATCCATATGGACCTTCTACATTCGATGCTATTTTTTGTCCAACCCGTATTTTCTCATAGGAAGGTAAATTTGCCTTCTATCCATTATTTTAAATCTAATGGAGATACAGTTTATGTAAGCCATCATCGTGGACACTTTGTATGGGATATTGACCCATCTATATGCAAATCGACAGTGATGATGATGATGAGTGGTATGCCAAATGATGAAGGAGGAAGTAAAAGTCTAAACCTTGTTGTATGCCTTCTCAATAGTATCATCCACACAAGGATGATTCAGATCCAGATGATTCCAACAAATCTAGTGGTTTATCCATAGAAATATCCAAATCTAGATCTCTTCGTGAGATGCTGAAATCTTCTACCTGTCAACCTAAGCAAGCAATTCCTATCATTACTTCTACTCCTATACCTTGTATGATGGTTAAGCCATACGAAGAAGAGTTTCCTTTTCTACACAGGAGTATAGATGAAATAAGTAGGGTTATCTTTAGCCTTTATATTCGAGCTATAAGAATCACTTCATAAGGAACACTGGTCTCAAATCCTTCTAATGAAGTTCTTAAACTGGCAGACATTAAATGCAGTAGCATAGAACAAAGTCCTTCGAAGAAATTATTCCAAGCTAGATGGAATCAGTCAACAGACTCATGCTACTCAACATAAAGTTAACACCGTCTCTAAATAGATCCAACAACTGTATCATTCATACAAAACTTAGATCAAGCAACTTGATGCTAATCTTCGACACTACATTACTGTACAATATTTTAAACATAACTTCAAAGTCAAAACTAAAGAACTCAGGAAAATACAAGGAATTGTGCAACATATAGAAGTTGATATGCAATTTGCGGAGTCTAAGATTGTATATGGCTCATCTTCTTCAGTATTTCCAAATATATAGCCAATATACACTCCTCCTCTATATTAGACATATCCAGAAGAAGCTGACTATTCAAAGGTCCTCAAGTTCAACTATCCTTTGATTAGACAACATATATTTCCTCAGATAGCTAAAGCAAAACCTAAAAAACCAAAGTCAAAACCAAGGTTTGAACAAGTTCTTGAGCCATCACCTTCATATACTAAACCTGAACCAGTTAACTAGTGGAGTAAACCGTTACAAATCCAAACACCTCCCACTTCTACACGTTAACCTTCCACCTTTACTAGGAAGGATAAAGCTCCTCTGACATAGTTCATAGCAACTCTTGCACCTACACCAGCTGCAGAAGATTCCTCTGCTCAATTAGATAATTCAAACACTTGTTCTGAAGCCTCTATCCTAATATCTGAAGTCTCTGCAATAATTTCTGAGTCATCATTTGAACATGTTGGACCCCGAACTTTTCTTGAAATTTTGAAGTATAAATTGACATAAAATGGGAAATTTGTGGTGAATTATTCATGTGAAAAGAAAAAGATAATTTAAGAATGTGACTTGATATATGGGATTAAGGTAGGTGAATTTAGCAAGTTAAGGATTAGAGTGTATATGTGTGTATACTTTTGTTATTGATGTTTATGTGTGATTATGGACTAAAATGGTGTTCTAAGTTTAAATGGAATTGATAGTGAATGATTTGTTTTAAATGGAATTGAAAAG